>JAUEPT010000261.1:0-40643 GCA_030435635.1 Armillaria borealis | reverse complement strand
TGGATCGCTCGAAAAGGGATTACAATAAGAGTAGTTTAACACATACACTGTATTACGGGAATCGCTATCCTCGGATCTCCCGATAGGCTATAGGCGACCTGATAAAACATGATTCTAGTCAAAATACATCGATTACAAGTGGTACAAGAAAATTCCTAGAACAAATCATTTTGCACTCAATACCCAGCTCCTTCTAGGGCAGACGCCAGACTCGTCGCCACTGAAGCAGCCAGCACTTCCGGATTGGAAACGGACCGTGGCCGCAACGACATGCGGTGACTGAAAACATCCATGCAAGTCCTCGACTGGCTTGTAGGGATAGCCTCTTTGGGAACGAATGGAAGGGCACATCGTCGTTCAGTTTTGGTCCCATTCTGGTCCGATGACAAATATATGGTGTTTCTCTTATCCTCTTTAGACGTCTCGGAAGATGACTATAGCAGGCACTGGGTAGGAGGAAGTTCGCGGGCGGGAACAGGCTTGGGAGGGGGATAGCTCTGGAAGACTCGACGAGTAAGCGGACTTGGAGGAGCGTATAGATTGAAAACCAGAGGTCGATTCGGTGTCGAGATTCTGAGCTGTTCGGAGACAAGGGTCGACTTGTGGCTTGATATCGTTTTGGGGGAAAGCGCGATGCTGGGAACGGGGGGAACATCGGGAGTTAAAGGGCTTTCAGGGCTTGTTGAAAGTTGAGGTGTTACGAGCAGTTTAGGCGTCGGCGGTGGCCTAGGTGTCAGTGGTAGTATTGGTACTGGCGCATACCACGCGTTGACTTTGCCCAAGTCATGAGCACTCAACGGCGGAGTGGGCGGAAAAGAACCATCTGCCATGCGGGGGATTAGCGAAGGCTGCGACCCATGCTCAGATGCCGAGTCTGTGGGCCAGACTACAGTGCTAAGCTTCAGGAATCCAGGAAATTTCCGGGACACCTTAGTGACGCTTGTTAATGGGGGCTCACCCTCGCTCTTTGATGGCGAATCCAGATTACTGAACTTTTTGGGCAACTTCTTGAAAACACTACGGCCTAACGATGATTGCTTTTCGTCACTAGTCGATGACTCTGCGGACTCAACGGCGTCAAACTCTGATACGACTGGAGGCGAGGATTCCAGAAGACTGGGTGGAGGCACCGAGACCTTGGACGATTTTCGACTGCGAAACAAGCGCTTCCAGCCTCCAGTCGACAGTTTGCTATCAGAATGTACTTCGTCGGTACTAGAGCTATTGCGGCTTGATTCTGAATCGCTCCTGCCCAGAGGCGGCGCAGATTGAGGGGCGCTATCAACGGGAAAGTCGTACGGGAAGTCTATGATACCCTGCCAAAATCTTCAGTATATTTGAGTGGCAGACAGAGAAGAGAATGCATACCTTGGACGAGAGTGACGGTGACAGAAGTCCTCCATCAGAGGGTTGACTGTCTACTGGAGGCGGTAAAACTCGCCCACAACTTTGGAGATATCCAAGAGGTACAGTCGTGGTAGCCCCCGTTAAGGGAGTGAGAGGCCACAGGCAGCTGATGATGTCTGTTCGCGGAGGAACAGGCGGTCTCTCTTTGGGCAAAGGACAAGCCGTGTTTCCATCAATATTAGGCGGCGAACACGGTAAATCACTGTCGAACGATGCTTCCTCATCAAGCGGATAGCATGATTCGTCGTCGATGATGCTACCGCCCTCCGGGATTGGCGACAGAAGATGGCGATGGTATGACTGGTGATATTCCATAGGGTTGTCGATCTGTTCTGACGCGTCGTCGGTGCTGGATATCTCTGCCACTTCAACCAGCGAGGGTGGAGATAGAGGAAACGACTGGTTCGACGCCATGTTGCAGGAATGTCAAAACGTGTCTCTTGTCGGTTGACTGCCACGGGAGGCGGCGAGGACGGGGGAGGCGTCTTCGTTTTACGAAGAGGTCAAGGGGGGGAGTAGCAGACAGAAAACGGCTGAGGAGAGGAACCGAGACCCAAATGGATCTCCTCGAACAAACGCGTCGACAGGAACTTCACCGATGGCGTCGTTGACTCTGGTTGTTGGGTGATAGAGGATGCTGCAACCGAGCGAAGAAATGGAGAGAAGGGAGTGTGTAAAGAATATGGACCGAAAATGACAAGGAACGTCGATTGGCGTAGGTGGACTGCCTATACAAGTGGAGGATGCTTAGTAGCTCGCACGTCGACGTTGGGGGGAGGTAAAGAGTAAATCAACGTCCTTTGGTCAAGTTTGGCACAGTGTCGAAAAAGGCAGGGTGGCTGGGGCACCGTGGGCCAATGATGGGCCTCTGTGTTGTTTTCGGACAATGTAGGTTTCTATAGAGTGGCACGAACAACGATTGACCGGCACTTTAAGTTGCTTCAACCCTAAATCATGTGGGTCTCTAGGGAGGCAAATTTACGAGTCTGCACATGCGTCAAGCATGTTGGAGCGCGTCGTGTCTTTATTTCATCGGCGACTCTATCCACTAACCTATATTACGGACCTAAATCAGTACTACTCAAGTGTGGCACAAGACAACGTAGCATACGGCTCTCATTGCTGCCTATCGAACTTCTTCCACGCATGTTTCTCGTACTCGACCGTCCGTGTTCTCTGCTTTTTAGGTCTAGAAATGGCTCCAGTCAGCGCCGTATCAGAAGAAAAAATCACAGGCTACGTACAGTACGAGCGCGCGAGGTTCGATTCGTCCTCGGTGTTGCAAGCTGAGGAACCGATCCCTGAACAGGTTACCTTCAGGCTGCAACACAAAATCAGAGAACGAAGATATAAAGATGCCATATACACACCTTGAGTGCCCTTAAACTCTCGCTTAGGTCTTCTCCCAGTTGTACGTCTACTTCACCCTCCGATACCTTATGCCTTCCCAGTTTTTGCCCCGACAGTCCTTTCTTTAACTTGGCTTCAGCCAAAAGCCGACGCTGTTGACGTTCTGCATCGTACTTGGCGCTGTTCATCTTCACCTCCTTGCGTAAAGCCTTGACCTTGTCAATCGTAGACAGCATACGTTTATTGGCAGCTCTGTGTGCTAGTGCACGTTTCTGAAAGGTCGCATCAGTACGGCGAAGAGGGATCACGGATACACAAGCGACGAACCTCGGCCAGTACTTTGGCGGCTTTTCTCCGCTGTTGTTTCGTCTTCCTCTCTGGTGTCGGTTTACTAAAGATCTCTGCCGGCTCCTGTTCCTCTTCAACTGCGGTAGTGATGTCAACCTTCATTCCTGGCACGCCACTATTACCGTCGTCCGCATCCACTCTTGCTTTCTCCATCCGGGTTTTCACCTCCGCCAGCTTTTCAGCCTCTGAGATCCTCTTCTCCTCAATCTCATGAGCTTTGAGAAGGAGCTCACGATGAGCATCGGCTGGAGGATTGTATGATGTTCCAAGGTGAGGCTCGACCACTGCCGGGACCTCGATGATTTTTCGGGGCTGTATATGCGTCGGGGCCTGGCGTGAAATATTAGATTAGGATGTGACCACAATGCAGATGAACAAACCTTCACAGGCATCTTCTGGAGACGCTCTGTTCCCTCTGGTACCTCAGGCGCCTTCTCCCCATCCGCAGCCCAAGGGTCGAATTGTCCACTGTTTTTCACCGCCTCTGTTACACCAATCATAGCACTCCCCGCGCCAAATTCTGTAGGGTCGACGATGCTATTGAAAGGGCCCTTTCTTGGACGCTTCGCAATACGCAACATCCGCTCCTTCTCCTCCCTCGTCACCGCCACCTTTCTCTTTCCAGAAGACGTCGTTCGTGAAAACACAGCCGGTACGGCCGATCGCTGAGCAAGAATCTTCGCTGCCGTGGTTTGCGACGTGAGTGACTTTGGTATGGATTTTCGGACTATACATGTATTCGTAAACAAGGAGAAATTTACAGAAGGACTTGACGGCACTCACTTTCGTCATCGCCAGTGACATCGACGAAGAAAAGGTTGCTGTCATTCGTTTTTTGTAGGGGTTTACTGCACAAAAAACATCATGGGAATTGGGAAAATTTTCTGGGATAGATACGACACCTACCCTGTCACCCTTTCTTCCTCCCTCATTCCTTCCATGGCCTCTTCAACATCTTCAATATTAACGTTTTTGCGCCATGCTCGTTTGCCCTTGCGGCTAGACTGGGTGTGCTGGGAAGGGGCTCCAACAGCTGACCGTGATTTAGCTTTGCTTTTTGTTTTTGAAGTAGAAGCCGACATGATGGTGAAAGTTCGAATGAAAATGCAAAGCCGATGAGAAAGTTAGTGCCGACGTAATCTTACGTAACGTCAATATCCGTGGCACAGCGGCAAAGCGCTGACGCCCAAACGCCGGTTCGAACCCTGATGTTCGCGTTCTCTCACTCTCTTTTTGAATTCTTTTGCAACCAAGCTATTATCACTAAATTCCTGTTTATCAAGACCGAGGTCTGGTATCCCAAAGCGCATAAAAAGAGCGAGGCTCGGATTCTGTCCAGAAAATCCAAGGAAATCAAATACGACCCGACGTCCATTATCAAGAGACCTCCCGAGATATCTAATATATAAAATCCTCCCAACCAAAGCATACATGTTCCCTACAGTAACATACTCCGGTCGTGCATCACAGTAATGGCACTCTCCTGCCTTGACTTGTTCGACATCTGTTCCCATATAGGATCCACATCTGGCCCTTCCAAGTCTCCAGCGCCATCCCATCCCCAACACCACACTAAAATAACACGTCAGTCACTGCGCAATAAGTGCCAAAGGATGGATAATACCATAATCCGGCCCAGGAACAAATGTCAAAGCTTCGCTCTCCTCTTCCGTGAACAGTCGATCGTGCGGGCCGAACCACGAACGGTCCTGAGGATCTGTCCGAGGATTGTCGGGGAGTCCTCCTAACCGTACGTACCCCCGAATAGCGGTGAGATTTCGCCTCTGGGGATGAATGATATCGAAAACTTTCTGTTGGACGGTCAGAATCATGAAGCCCGTTAATACACCACGGGGAGATTCGCCCGGCCCTGACGGATGTTCGACGGTAAATTTCAAGAAATCGCTTCACGATCGTCTGGAACTTTACCGCCGAATGTCCCGCGTGGCGACAGAAATCTGGAAAAACCACTCACGCTATCATACGCCAACTTGACTCTCGGAACCATCAATATCCGACCATATCCCGATTCCCAGTAATCGTTGCAGATGAGACTGCACTCGGAAGCACTACATTCACCTTCCATGATCTTGGCCATCCTGAACCTGACGTGGGGAGGGGAGTAGAACGGTGCGGGATCCAGCACGGCGATGCCATTCCAACATGACTGCACCTGGACCGGTAAATGTCTCTGGAAGCGCTGTGACGAAAGGGGGTGGTGGAATATCTGCTCGAACGGCGCGTTCTCCAAAGCAGTACCGTTGATATCTCGGGCAACCCAATTGTCGTAGAAAACAGGGGCCCCAATGTCCTCGTGGTACATGTAGTCGGCCGCGCAAGTGATTCCGGCGTTGTTGTTCCGACTCTGCCAGATGAGCTCGAGCAGGTCGTCGACACAGGGAAGAACGTCGTTCATGAATATGATAGTGTCGAAGTACTCGTTCTCAGCGTCACGTAACTCGTGAAGAGGCACGAACGCGGCATTGCGTACCTCGGCAAGGTACTCTATCCGGTGATTAAATGCGCCTCTAGTACGCATTGAAGTTCGGATAGTAATGCGCATTCCAACGCTGCGGGTGAGGGCATCGAATATTCGTAGCAGTGCTTTAGTCTGGTCCGTGGAACCGTTTTCGTAGATAGAAACGAACACGTTGTGGTAGCCCAAAATTGCGGAAACGCGAAATAGCGCGGCAAATAGGTCCGGGATAACGTCGAAGGAATTGTAGAGATTAATGGCGAAGAAATATTTGTGGTCACTGCCCATGACATCGCGCCGCGAGCCTGCACCCTGGAACGGCTGCTCAGCAGCATCGGTTAGGCCAAAAGTATCGAACCAGGATTTCCGTGAAAGACTTTTGTAGCCCATGAGGGGAGTATAACGCTCTAGGGCCTGCTGGGAATAGAGTGGTTGAGCACTTCGTGTACACTCTTTGGTATAATGGGGAGTCAGTGTCGTTAGGAGGTCGAGCACCCGCAATCGCTGGTCGAGCGTCGGTTGCTGTATTGGCTGCCGGGTATTCTGGCGCGATTTTGCAGGTACATAGCTGCTTCTCCATACTGGAGTAGAGGGCTGCTGAACGTCAACAAAAGAACAGGCGCATATATCCAGGTAAACGCACGCTTGTCCATGGAAATAGTCTAGCAAATATCATGCCCACAAAGATACCGATAGCGAGAGCAAGGGGGGTCGGCACCCTTTTAATCTGCTGAACGACGCCATTCGGTTTGTTCATCGTGCTGGACGATGGCGAGAGCAAAAAAGATAGTGGACGTTCGGGTGAAAGTAGTGACAGGTCCGAGGATAGGAGCCGCTGGACACTCTTCCCGTTCTACCACCACCATCTTTTCTCACCCTCTGCTCATCGTCGTGGTCGTCGCCAACAGCGCATGCAGCGACGACGAGGACCGGCACATATATCTCCTCCAATACAATCGCCCTTGAGGATGTCCTCCGACGAAAAACAGTCCCGGCTCAACCAGCGCCATTTTGGCGTGAAGGCTAGAGTATGGGTCCTTCTCGGTCTCTTCATCGTCGTTATTTCGCTCCTTCATTACATCCTGCCCACCGCGCAAACATCGAAGCCGTACACTACGGTCAACCTCAAATCCAAGAATTACCTCAATAACACCCACGCTGACCCAAATCCATTCGAATTCTGTCCTGTATATGGCCCTGGCGACGCCGTCGGTGCCAAATACGGCGCACTCAAGCTCTCGCAGAGCAGAATGCATCTAGGCAGTAGTGCGAGAGTCAACAGAGTTCTCAATAGAGCTTTGGCAGGCCAGCCTGTCACCATTAGCGTCCTCGGGGGTTCAGGTGTGTTTTTTCCGCAGTGCTCTACGTCCATTTCTAACATTGTTTCTGTAGTATCTGCCTGCCATGGTGCTGGAGACGACCCAGTAGCGCCCAGATGCTATCCTTCGCGTTTTTTCCAGTGGTGGAACTCTGTTTTCCCTCACCCTGCCTCTGAGCTCACCAACGGCGCCATGCGACGGACAAACTCCGCCTACTACGGCTACTGCAGTATGCACCACATTCCAGACGTCACTGACCTTATCATCGTCGAACTCGACTCTGACGATACTGCCGACAAGGAAATGATGGAACATTTCGAGACTCTTATTCGCTCCCTCCTCATCCGTCCCGATCAGCCGGCGGTTATTCTTCTCGGACACTTCAGTCCACAAGTCCATGAATCCAGCGGTTTCGCCGGCCCAGACCACTGGCACAACGTGGTCGCACAATTTTACGATGTCGCGCACATTTCGACTAAATCAGCGCTCTACTCCGACTATATGAGCGACCCTGAAAGCGTTTCCAAATATTTTGTCGACCCTATCCTCGCCAGCCCACTTGGCCACGAACTTCTCAGCGACGTCCTCGTTGCCTATTTCCAAGCGCAGATCTGCTCTGCTTGGGCTGTCGCCACGGGAAGCTCTTACGAAACTGTGCCTAACCGGTTAGATGACAATGGTGGGCTCGGCGATGTCCATGGATTGTTTGGCGGAGTGGGTCAGCGGAAAGGAGTACCGGAGCCCGGAGACGAGGGCAAGGAAGAAGTCGACGCCGAAGGAAACAGGGTCAAGCCTCAGTTACTTCCGCCTACCAGCAACGCGTACGTTCCTCCACTTCACGTTCCCCCTGGTAGGATCAACACGCGTCCCAAGTCGGACATTCCGTTCGAGGAAATCGCGCCGTACTGTGTTAGTGCGAACGATCTCATCAACCCGCTTCCTCCGTCGCTATTTTATGGTTCCGGATGGTACGCAGCACACCCGCAGACCGGTAGCGGTGCCATGCAGGCGACAAGTCATTACTGGTACTCGTCGTTGCCGTTGAGCAAAATCAGGATCCCCATACAGGTCGGCGCAGGAGATATTGGGGTGTATTATCTCGAAGAACCAACATCCTCCGTTGGAGCAGGAAGTGCAGTGGAATGTTGGGTTGATGACAATTACGCAGGAGCGAAGGTGTTAGAGAATGCTGCCGAGGTTGGGGAGCCTGTAGCAAAGTGAGCGTCATCATCTTTGCCGCGTGTTGATAACTGATGGTTTTCATAGACTCGATCTTATCGACCACTTTGTGAGCCGTGGGTCACACTTTATAGAATGCCAGCTATTGGGAGAGGAAGGACAGACAGTTCCTGCATTCAAGATCATAGGTGTATTTGCAACATGATCGATTGTATCTCCTTTGGATTATATTACGGGGACATTTCTTTTATCTTTATTGACGCACGATTTCATTCTCAGATCTGCTATCCACCATCTTCAGGTACTTGTGGCGCGCACCATCTCGGGGAAATTGTTGCGCATGAAAAGTTGAACGTCCAATGTCCAACGCTTGATCTCTTGCCATCCCGTTTCTTCACTTGGCAGTTTTCGCATTGATATTACTAACTTTACTTCGTTGCCGACTCCTCGACGACGGCTTTTTTCGATTTGCTGAGGTGTAGTTCATTCGAAACATCCGATTTGGCCATTCATTTCGAATGACGGGTTCTTCTAGGAGCATGACTGGAATTCCGGGATGACCACTTCTTGAAATGCCATGGCTGCTGTGGATCCACAACGGAAAGCATGTCACTGTAAGGAGCTGTCACCTTTTGTCGTATTTTATGGAGATCGTTTTTTCCGTCCGATCTGCTGCGTGGTCGTGAGATCAGTATGGTTCCGTGATACAGGAATTCAATATAGAAAAATATCGAGCTGGCTTGGATACTTCAACCCGTGGATTGATGGAGACTCCGTTGATGGGCCGGGCTTTGACTCCCAACGAGCTGCATCGAAATGGAGATGTAAGGGGCATCAATATCCTTATCTTCGTCGAAACAAGATCCCAAGCGCTTCCGCATCAACGATGTTGTTCCTGCAGAAATTCGGCTCATCCTCGACCAATGTCATGATACTGGAGCATTGGAACTGGTCGGGCTGGAGTCGGTCAACGTCAAAATTCGGACGAGCATTCACGTCGTTGGGAAGGTCCAGAAACGGAACGAAGACATCGATGCTAGATTATCCAGATCGTCCCTTTACGTGGGGCATTTAGGACAACCGTGACATCGAAAACTTCCTTGCTGTCCTCTAGGAGACCGTGTACGACGTACGAAACCGGCGGTTTTCTGTCTCGCAAAGAACAGGCGATAGAAACATATGCAGGTCAGAACGATAACTCACGCAACTACAAAGAATTGTCACTTTTTCTATAACTACATGTACCTCACCCCGGGAATCAACCACAAATCTGCTACTGTTAGTGCTCAAAAATCTGTACTCTTCGAAACGCTCTCCCACTCCGCCTGGAGCTTCAAATATCCCTGTATCTTATCTTGCACGACCGCGAAAGTATCCGATCCCATCAACAACGACTTGGGGAACTCTTTCCCTTGTGCTACACCCTCCCCACGCACAACATCCAACATTATCTGTACGCCCTTCTCCGGATTTCCCAGTTGCGTTCCATTAGACGCTGTACAAGTCGCCGTCAGTACGCGAAAGTCGATGAAACGCAACACTTACCCTGCAGACCGCTCTCAACCTTCTCCGTGATCTCTCTATAGTCATCGATCTTAGCAACGTACGGTTCCCGATGGTCTGGCGATAGGAAAGCGGTACGGAGGTATCCAAAGTCGAGGCAAATGCTTCGAAGTCCCAAGGGCGAGACTTCAGCATCAAGCGTCTCTGATATTCCGCGTAGAGCCCATTTGGTGGTGCTGTACAGCCCGGCACTGGGTGAAGCTCTGAGTTTGCATGAGTAAGGGCAGTAAGAAGTACTTAAACAAAAGACTTTACACCCAACCAGCAACGGATCCTGTCCAGACGAAGGTACCGGTTCGTCGGGCGCGCATATGCGGGAGGAATGCTCGGGTCACATTTAGCGCGCCAAATACGTTTGTGCTGGGAGGATGGTAAGCAAAATAGAGCGGCACGAAAATCTCTGATACTCACTTGAACTGGTCGAAGGTTTCTTCGGGCCTAGAATAGTGATTGTCAAAATGATAGAATGAATAGAAATTACAAAGCCATACGTGCTCTCTTCTAGCGCGCCAACGAGAAGATACCCAGCATTATTCACTAACACGTCTACTCGACCATATATTCCTACCGCCTTGTCTGCGACCTTCTTGAGATCATCAAGAGACGCGGTGACATCGAGCTCAAGTGTCTCAGCACCCTTCTCCTTGAGATCTGCTAGGAGGTGCAAAGATCGCGCACGAGCAGTAGCGACGACTTTCTCTCCTCGCTCGAGGGCAGCAAGAGCCAGGTCTCTTCCGAGCCCGGTCCTAAACAAGGTCAGCATTCAGCATGACGGTTGATTATAATGAACTGCATACGAAGTTCCAGTGATGAGCCAGACAAGTTGTGAAGTGGACATGGCGTGGCGTGAGCATTGAGGGACAAGCTGGACTTTTTTTATACTGCTGCTTTCCCTACTCCGTCAGAAGTATTACTATCTGCAAAGCGTACGCGTCAGCGATGTGGTTCTCGGCTGCGATATGATTGGTGGAAGCACATTACAAACATTCTGTCACATAGGTCTGTGGAAGACGATTTAAAGAAGTAAGTAGTAGCTGGTGCCGAGGCCTGGGCACCGTATCTTCATCGCCAAGCCAACATGGACAGACGAGTGAGCCATGAGGACAGAATACTTTGGGATATCGCCTTTTGAATGGTTGACGGTGATATCCTACTAGTAATTCTTGAGGTAGTGCAAATGTCTCCGTTAGCCTGAGCAAGAAACTTTTCAGAATGAAAGACCCCTACGTGTGATTTTTGTTCATGAAGTGGCAGTGTATCCTCGACATGCCTATTGATCTTCGACATTAACAATAATGCGCGGAGAGATTTATTTCTCTAATCAGATACATGTAGTGATACTTGGTAACAAGGTGGATTCCTGGCGGCCGCCGCGGAATGTCATGGTCCGGTCAAGGATATTTAGGGCCGGAGGCTTTAAAATCCAGATCTGATCTTCCGTCTGTCTCCTCTTCTCTCCCAGTTACTAGTTATATCTTCAACTATCTTCTGCTGTAGCTCAGCACAGATGAACTTGAATTGAGTCTTTGCCTGTCATAGGCACGCGACGCTTTTCGCTGACGATTGTTGACTACAAAGGGTAGATATTGCCACAAAATTCGACTATCAGATAATATCAATAACCACGATATCACCTGTGGCTCTCTGTACCACTAATACCCAGGGCAACGATAACGACGGTACATTTCGCTTCGACGATCTCCTTGACTCCAAAGCCGTCGATACCTAGCAAGAAATCGCCGCGGTGGTCCGTGACTTAGACGTCACTGCTGCAAAAAGTACGTGATGAGGAGAATGGCTTGGTGCTCCTAGATAATGCCGGTGAAAATCTGCGGATTTTTTTTGGTCTTTTAGAGCTAATGGATCCACTAGAATATGAATGACAGATACAACTGCACTACCTTTTTTGATTCTAGGCGGTTGCCACTGCGTTTTCACTCAGTGTTAGTGAAACGAAGAGGTTCACCCACGCCACTTGCCCGTCTGGATCGACCAGGATATGGTTCACAATCACTGCATAGGACTGTGTCCCAGCGGTCAATCGATATATGACTTCGACTGTATAGGGAATTAGGTTTACGCACGGTACATGTCTAGTTGCATCATTCCACGCCTTGCGAGTGACACATGATTCACAGAGGAAACCCTAGTAAACGCAGGTTATGTATAGCCCACTAGGAACATTATGAACCGTAGATCAGTGCTTTCTCTGTCCTGTGGCAGATAACGATCGAAGAGGTCTTGCCAGTGGTATGCCGGTCCCAAAATATATAATTTACCCGTTGTTTAACGCCACTAGGAGATTCGACGACAGGCACAAAAGATTCCTTGTTCTCGTGTAAGATATCCGAACACCGACTTTTCTGACTCTATTCACAGAGATCTGATACATATGACTTCTGCGGGTTCTGCGCCAGAAAATTTTGCCTGCCTGCCTCGAGAACTGCCGGTGCGCAGTGAGTGCTATTTGGATCCTCGGAGGCATTCTACGTAAGGTTGGTATTTTCTTAACCAGAGATTCATCGCTCTAATTCTCGGTAATAGGGCGGAGTGGCTTAGAAGAACGTAAACTAATACTCGGACACAACGCACACGGGTCCAGCGTAAGTAGATTTAGATCAGATACTATCCGGTCGCGTTATGGACTTCGTTTTTGAGACCAGCCTCTGGGGTTTCTGCGATAGCATTCTACCAAGTATGCTTAGACTTGTATATTTAAGGATATTGACCTCAAGTCGTTTAGGAACTGACAGCGCTTACATGGTGTCGCAAACGCAACCAATGATCTGTACACGGACAACATTGAAGCTCTCGTAAAACGCAAACGCCGACTACGCATACCTCAGGTTGCATGTGTCCCGGTATCAATATTCTATAGAAAACATAAAGGTGGACATAGCTTCCACTATTATTATGAAAGAGAATGACACTAACTTACCTTTACTTCAAGACTCGGATGCTTTCTCTGTCTCAACGGTTCAGAGTTACTCCAGGAAACAAGATCCGAAGAATTGCGAATCTGTCAAGGAATCTCGCGCGATTACTTGTCTGTACAGAGCTCACCTCTGGCGCCTGTGCCGTCACTGAACATGGTTCACACATACGCGTTAGCAGTCGCAGGATTTGTCTAAGTAGGAACGGAAGTGTTGTTTCCGCCTCTTTTCCGCCTATCTCTCGGATCTTCGACCGAGGCAGAACGTTCAGGCGCTATTACTCACGACACCGGACCGTCAAGGGGAGAAAATTTTAGGGGCCCAAATGTTGAAATTAAACAATTTCAAGCACTCTTGACGTTTTTATTTTGCTTATAGGCATGCCCCCATCACAGTTTAATGCCAGACGACGATGTCTACCCAAACGAATCTTCATTCCCGCGATGTTATTCCTACAGAGGCGATGCTGGCATCGACGCACGCACTCGATGAAAAGGCTATCAAGGACATGACCTCAGACGCGGATCATACAAGCCCTGATGACTGGGGATACCCCGATGGTGGTCTCCGGGCTTGGCTGGTCGTTCTTGGGTGTTTTATGTTCTCATGTACTTGCATGTAAGCGTATGCCTAGGCATCTTGCTGACATTCTGACCGAACCGTTCAAAGGGGATTCGGCCTACTCTGGGGAGCCTTGCAAGACTATTATCACACTCATATGTTTCCGGATGTCAGTCTTAGCATCCTGAGTCTGGTGGGAGGTGTCCAAAATTGTGTATGTCTGTTCGTCCTTTGCCCGTATATACGCTCAACGCCCTTTCCAGACTATGGGGATTACCTCATATATTGCGGGAGGGATAGGTGATCGTTAGTAAGTACCTATGAAATATCATATCCTCATTGTCTCATCCCAGTTCTTCTAGTGGATACAAGGTACATCATTGTCCTTCCGGCCATTAAGTTCGCGTCTAACTCGTCAACAGAAAATGATCGCTCTTAGCAGTGTTCTCGCTTACGCCTTTCTCCTGGCTTCGGCGTTTTCAACAAAACTCTATCACGTCTTCCTCTTTCAGGGCGTCCTCCTTGGATTCGCCCAAGGGCTCGGCATGCCGCTGTACATGGCCTTACCAGCGCAATGGTTCTTGCGCAAGAGAGGCTTCGCGACAGGTCTCGCCGTGGCCGGTTCCGGTATCGGCGCTGGTATAGGTTCCATCATCATCCGCGTACTGTACGTCCCCATCCCTTAAATGAACGAATACCTCATTAACGTCCTTACAGGCTCACCCGTCTTGGGCTGAGAAAAGCGATGCTCGTCTACAGCGGCATGCATGGGGCGGTGTGGATCGTTGCTTTCATCCTGATCAAAGAACGACCCACACTAGGGTTCTCAGGAAAGAAACGTTGGTTACCAGAGCGCGTCAACGGCCAGTTCTACAGCGTGGCCTTGAGTATCTGCGTCGGGCTCTTTGGATATCTCGTACGACGATCATTCGTTCCCAGCTGTCGTTGAACCAACGTGTTTCTATTTATAGGCCCCGTTCTATTTTATCACGACATACACCAAACAGTTCGTGCCTTCAATAGACCCGGATTCGCTTCTGGTTGTAGGTCCTTTGGTGGTCATGAGTCTTTGTGGTATGTGCCTCTCATTTTACGTTTTAGAACTCATTAACAGAAACATTGCAGCTGGAATAGGACGCGTGAGCCTATCATTAGACTTCCCCGCTTAATAGCGCGCAGTCTCTTGAACTGATGGTCCCTCTGACTCTCTCGACTAGATATCTGCCGGGAGCCTTGCTGACTGTCTTGGACCGATCAACGTGTTTTTCCTCTCGTTCTTCCTTGGAGGTCTCTTCCAGATCCTCGTTTGGACGTTTTCGAAGACGTATGCATCGATCATGGTGTTCGCTGCTCTCTATGGGCTCGTCGGTTGCTGGTTCATAAGTCTCCTCCCGGTAGTGTGCGCAGAACTGTTTGGTGTGGAAGGACTATCGACGATTACTGGCTTCATGATTTTGATGAACGCTCCAGGTTCGGTTTATCTTTCGATCAGCGTCGATCAGGTTACTCAAAGGGAATCACTTTTTCAGGCCAACTTGCTGGATCATCCATATCCGGGGCCATTCTGAACCGATCTGGAGGTCAGTGGTGGGCTGTGACATTATATTCTGGGGGCATCATGATTTTGGGAGCGTGTTGCATACTCTATGGTGCGTGCATGATTCCATTTCAACATGAATGCTTCTTGACTGTTACTCCTTAGCGCGCTTTTCAAAGGAAAAACGACTGTTTGCTGCTGTATAAGCGAAGATGACCAAGGTACTTTTCATTCAAGCTGATTTTCCCCCGATCCTGGCTCTGATATCAGGGCCATGCACATATAATTTCTTTTCGGATGTTATGGCCACGGTGTAACAGTAATACATAGATCCATAGAGATATCTGTACAGATATGGACACGTTCCAATACCTAGGTTTCCTCAACGTTTCCCTGAGAGCTGATTACGCGGACTTTGGACTTGGAGGTGAGGGCGAATGATTCTCGTGACATCTGAAGTTAAATGCATTGAGCGTAGTTGTATCCTCCGCATGATCCCTTTTGTGGAGTATACTGGGCAACAGTGCGCAGAGGCCAGGATAAGCTTGAACCGACGATTGTGTCCGATGTGTCCCAGAATTATTGCATGATACTTTTCCTGGTCCTTTCGAGGGCGTTGTCGAGCGATGAGAGCAGAGCCATGTTGTCACGCCCGTGCGTCTTCTCCTTCATTAGCCTTTGCTGTACCAGCATCCGTCCTCCCAAAAACGATACAACATGACACTTAGATAAAAATACGTTCTATCTACTTCTGAGACTCCTTTCGGGCACATGTTTCCAATGACTAGCATGGTGTCAAAGTAAGTAATACATAGATTCGTAGAGAGCTATCACATGTATAGACAGGCAGAGGAACAGATACGCGTACATTCTAATATATATTTTTGGTACCATCAAATGCACGATAAGAGCTAATTACATGAATCTTTGGATTCGGACGTGAGGGCGACGGCGCGAACCAAAACAGAGGTATAATCCTCCAGCTCGGCCCACAGTGCCTTTTCATAAAACCCGATAAATGTCAAGTTATCGCGTAATGCGTTGAGTGTGGCCCTAGCCTCCGTAAGATCACGTCCAAAAACATCACCATCGCGCGATGCTTCGGCAATCTCCCTAGCCACTTCATCAAATAGACGCTCAGGGCCAGAGTCCACAGGCGGAGGCAACGTGAAACTTTCCGTGGACATTGATCCAAGACTCAAGATACCAAGCAGTTTTCCCTTTTTCTTCTCCTTGGGCTCGACCGATGCTGGGATGGCAGGCCGGGATGCGGTCAATCTTTGCTGCAAGATATCCTTGATCCACTCTGGAAGCGCTGCGCGCATCAGTTCGATCCGGTTGCGAGTATGCAAAAAGACGACAAGGAGACGAAACGTCTCAATGTGCGGGACTCGGATACCGACCCAGGGGAGCTCCTGGTGCATACGAGGCGGAAGCTTGGGCTCTTTCGAAAGGTTAGGCATGTTCAGTTTGAACAGCAGATCGTTAATCGGCATTTGAATCGAGCGGGCACGTACGGTGCGCTTTTGAGACGCGTTTTCGGTTACCTCAGAAGCATCGACGATGACGAGTATGTGGGTCGGCCCCAGAGGTCGAGGGGATATCAATTTGTCTTGAGTGCTTAGTCTGAGGCTAATAGGGTTCCATGGGTCGAATAATGTTACGTTTCCCTTGGGGTCCGTAACGAGGCGGTTTCTGATGTCCTTGAGGACATCCGTTGGGCCTGCGTCCGCAGATAAGACACGTCGCCGAAAGTTTTCGGTCGATGAAGTTCCATTCGAGTCTGACACAGACGGGCAGGCACTGAGAAAGACAGATGTACGAACGGAAGTCTTGGGCAGTTTCATGCTGGAATCATAGCTCTCATATATATGTAGAGCTTGACTAGAAGCTGTGTCAGAGGTGTAGAGTAAATATATTTCAATGACCACTTACGCATGGTGTGATGTGGAACGAAGCTTGAGCGTCTCGCGCAGTTCTTCAGTGGTGGCATGGCTCATGAGAGCGTCTTCGCGGTCTGGTGCAACCTCCACGAGGTCGGCGCGACTGATGACACGTTCTACGACAGTGCCATCTACGCCAGCCGCGCTGGTAGCAGAAGGGGAGAGAAACTTCAGGAAGGTGAGAGTAGAAGACATACAGCAGAGTGACAAGAGATCATGCTAGATACAAGATTATATAGACGCGACGCGTCGTGGTGACATCGTGTTTGTCGATATTGTTCGCCAATCTAATCTTGTCACAGCACAAGTTCGCCTTTTGTGGGCACAATAGTCAGTGGACGAGCCTGGATCACTGCGTGTCGACCCTTGATGAGATCGTCGCACGGTTGCCTGTAGGATTACTAGCCAAGCCTTCCGTACTGAGCTACAGTCGAAGGTAGAACTGGCAACTGAGAAAGTGGGAGAAAGTAACGGAGGCAAACGGAAGCAAAAGTGAGGGATCCCGGTTCTGTGTGCCGGCCCTAAATTGTTGGCATCCCCTCGGACCAACTGTCCGAACTTCCGGAGTGTATCTAAACGGTCAACTAGTTGTCACGTCTCTGCCTGTATTTTCTAGGTGTGCCAAAGATGGTACCATTGTAAAGGCCAATGACAATGTAAGCACCTACCTCCATTCTACTTATATATTCTGAAGCAATTGTAGGGATTTGATTGGATCACTTTGTCTCTACCTCAAGAATTAGTAGATTGAATCATCAAATATTCCTAACCAAACTGTCGTCGAGTAATCAAGTCCCAGGCTTGGCAATGAAGAAACGGAGCCTTGCTAAGCATCCCCATGACCCACTTCCAACCGTCTTAGCGGAAGTTCCAGAATTATGATTGGCTCGTCGCGTTGTGGCTCGGAGGTGTTTGTCATATCTTTCCACCAATCATATCGCAGCCGACATCTCTGACGCGTACACTTTGGGCCCACAGATACTTGGCGGAGCCGATGGGTGACAAGAGCAGCAATATAAAGGAGCCTGGTGCTCCTTGTTCTCTTACAAGATGTCTACTTCCCAACTTGTCTGGCTCATCACTGGAACTTCGTACGCCGTGGATGACAACCAATCGTCTTGCTGAACACTGATTTTGTTGGCTTTGTAGGACCGGGCTCGGAAGAGACCTGGCTCTTGCTGCCCTCGAGCGAGGAGAGAAAATCATCGCTACTGCTCGTGCGCGATCTTTGCACCTCCTAGCAGATCTTAAGGAGAAGGGTGCAGAGACACTTGAGCTCGATGTCACCGCACCTCTTGATGATCTCAAGAAGGTCGCAGACAAGGCGGTAGGAATATATGGTCGAGTAGACGTGTTAGTGAATAATGCGGGGTATATCCTGGTTGGCGCACTGGAGGAGAGCACGTATGGCTTTGCAATTTTTACTCGTTCTTTCTTTGTTGACGAGCACTATTTTAGGCCCGAAGAAACCTTCGACCAGTTCAAGTGAGTATCGGGTGTTGTTGTATGTCCCTATCTTGCTAATCACCCTCGCAGCACAAATGTATTTGGCGCGCTGAATGTGACTCGGGCATTCCTCCCTCACATGCGCGCCCGACGAACTGGCACTTTCGTTTGGCTAGGATCCATCGGCGGTTGGCGGTAAGGCTTATCTTCGTATACTTCTGTCTCCTTTTACTCATACCAACTCAGAGCTGTACCCAACGCCGGACTGTACGGCACCACAAAATGGGCCTTGCGCGGAATATCATAAACGCTTCAAGTCGAAGTCTCGCCTTTGGGCCTTCGAAGCATCTGTATCGACTTTGGGTATTTCCGTACCTCTTTCCTAAAAGGAGACCACCGGAAACCGTACGTTGTCAAGATCGATGACTATAGAGAGATCACAGAGAAGGTCGAGAGTGCTCTGCAGGGTAAGTGCCGGAAGGACTCTTGGTTTTATGTATCCTGAAAGCTGTTATCGTAGCGTATAATGGCAAACAGCCGGGAGATCCGAAGAAGGGCGTACAAGTAATGCTGGATGTTGTTCGCGGGGAGGGAGTTGCGCAAGGGAAAGAGTTCCCCAACTCATTGTTGTTGGGATCAGATTGTTTCGAGGGTGTGCAGGATCAGATACAGGGATATCTGAAGCTTCAGAGGGAGTGGGAAGATGTGTCGAAGAGTACGGATTTTTGAAGACCTGCCATTTATTGATCCGGGGTGAGGTGTTCATCTAAAAATTATGTATTTTAGTTATTTTTCGTTGTATAACAACTAATTAATTTGACCTTCATGATAACTCTTGAGTGGAAGACTGGAAGAATTGGCCATCTCAGATCTCGGCTCTGCGAGCCGGCCCTAAACTGCGGACGTCATCTCATACTCGGACCGCTTATCCGAACTTCCTCGTCAGTTCGAGAATGCCCTGTTGTCTATCCAACTCTTTTTAGATGGTGGTGCGATGTTTGGGCCAACACCAAAGCGACAAGCATTGATGCATTGATGAGCTGGTCATTCGAGTGACGCTTGACAAATCTGCCAATGAACCAGAATCCGACACTACACTGTGGACTCAGATAGCCAGAACGCTGTCCACGCCGCCGTGGGAGACTCTGTCAGCGTTGACAGTTGTGATCTATACTCCACATGAACTATTCGCAAACAGCCTATTCTCTCCGTACACAAAGGGTATTGAAGACATCATGGCTGCTCTATCGGAGAAGCAGTCTGTGGAAGTCGCTGTCAGCTTATATGTCCCACATCGCCATCTTTGGTCTCCCCGTGTACTGACCTTACGATTGAGGGAATATCCGGAAGAAGACAATGAGTTTGAGTATGATGGGGATGACCCGGTAGAGGGGGGAGAGAATTCAGATGAAGATAACTTTAACATCGGGTATCCGTTTTAGCAGATAAGGCGCAGAATTGATTCAGTCTTTCAGTATCGACCCCTTCCAACACATTTTTTTTGTAGTTAGTCATGAGTGCAAGCCTGTCGCATGTCTATTTCTTTCCGGCAATCTGCAAAAGGTTTGTTACTAGTCAACTCGGCTATATGCAGTATTCTCTTTTCAATCGTCCCACCCAAAAGGGTATAGCGTCGTCTGTTTGAAAGGACTACACCCTTGGGTCTTCGAAGCATTTGTATCGTCTTTCCTAAAAGCAGACCACAGGAAAGTTGAGGAAACCGCACGCTTCCAAGATTGATGATCATAGAGAGAGCACGAAGAAGATCGAGGGTGCTCTGCAGAGATAGGCGTGGTTGTATTAAAATATGACAATGCGCTCTTCACCAGTATTCTCATCCTTCGAGAGACGTAAGAAATAATCGGCAACCGCCATCCAACCAACATCCAACCAACATCGGTCCGTGAGGGTCCGTGAAATCGATATCTTTTCCACAGCCACCAGTGAGATTTCAAACTCAGATTTACCCCTTTCTTCAAGCAGGCCAGGTTCAGCATGACACTAGTCTACCAAGTATTACTCTCTTAACAACCAAAGTGGTCTCTTCGCATTCGAGAACTCCCAAGTCTCTCCGCCCTATTCTATCGAAGATCTATAGGTGCCAAAGATCCGCCATCTCATCATGAACACCAAGTCTACGTGGGTACTTATCTTTTTTTCATTCTGCTCATTCTAATGGGAGCCATTGTAGCGAGGATCGCACAGCGTCTCTAGATTCTCTACCTCAAGAGTTAGCGGATACCATCGTCACTCACTTGGAAGGCGATATCTCAACTCTTATCTCATGTTCTCTCGTCTGCCGGAAATTATCATCAAACATTGGGCGATCCCTCCTCTTCAAGCGCCGCGTTTTATATACACGTTATGATTGCGACAAGCTCCTCGATTTCCCTAAATCTATCCTTCAACATATCATGGTTCTACGTATACAATCATTTGCGATCCCTCCTTATGGCCAAAACCTCCTCAATCATCCTTCTTTTCATCAATTGATGGCATCTTTAGGACCTCTCGAGCTTACGGTTGATTCCCTATCTTGGTCACAGCTGAACGACGGTGCACGGCAGGCATTGTCAGCTCATTCCTTCCGTCGTATTCACATTCGATATAGTACCTTTCAGAGCGTAGCCGATATCTGCTTCTTCCTACGCAGTTCGCATGATCTGGAGACGCTCATTCTACCGTCACTCGAGATAACGGAAACCTTGATGCCTCATCGGCCTTATCAGGCGGGGCCCTCCGTGTCGCATCTCACAGTACATACGAATGAAAGAAGGCTAAGACTGTTTGAGTCCATCGTCAAAACACCGTCGTGTCCTATATCCGTGAATAAGCTGCGGGTACTCGACGTCCACGTTTCACATGCCGAAGAACTTGGACTGTTACAGGGAGTGTTGGTCAAGACGAAGGAACTACAAGAACTCAAGGTGTCGCATTTGTTTTGCAGTAAGTAAAGTGTTATCATCCAGTACAAGTCTTACTGACATCCACTTCTAAATCAGTATCCGGATCGGCATTACTACCAGCAGCGGACCTCAATCTAACGAGCGTTGAAAGTCTGACAGTTGAGATGTCGGACTACCATGACTTAGATTGCCCCGTCGTCTATCCGGCTCTTTTTCGATGGTGGTGCGAAGTGTTGGCCAACACCAGCGCAACACACATTAACAAGCTGGTCATTCAGGCCTTAGTTGATAGCATTGGTAATCGCGAGTTGAACACTACTCTGTGGTCCCAAATAGCCAGGGCGCTATCCAAGCCGCCGTGGAAGACCCTGTCAACGCTCACAATTGTGATCTATGCTCAGAATATGCGGTCTGTGAGGGCGCTTATCCAAGCTTCATACATAAAGAAAATTGAGGACGTCATGGCTGCTTTAATGGAAACACACTCTGTGGAAGTCTCTGTCACTTTGTATGTATCTCATTTTCACTTTTGGTCTCCGCGTGTTCTGACTTTGCGATTGAGGAAATACCCAGGTCCAGAATGTGACTCGGAGCCTGAGGAGGGATACAGTGACGAGGATAGTTAGGGTTGGGTATCTGTTTTAGCAGACAAAGAGCGCAATTGGTTCGGTTCTTCAGTATGGTACCCTTCCAACCATCTTCCCTTTGGAACGAGTACGCTTTTGACGCACGTTTATTTCTTTCCAATTTAATATTCGAAGTATCTGCAAAAGGCTTGTTACCACTTCGTTATGCTTTCTCAGTGCGAAGACGTGTGCTCATATCATCATCAGAAGCTATCCTCAACTGGGACGCAGTCGCGTCTGATACCCAAGATACTGTAAATGAACTGTTCGAAGACATGCATATTAAAGACAAGCAAATTCGCATGATAATTAGATCTCTTATGCTACTATGTCCACGGTATCAGGGAACGTCACCGTCCGACTCTCGAGTTGAGTCTGATGGCTCGCACCAACACACCACTACAGTCATTCAGTTCGGCCCATAATGATTTCTCATAAAACCCTATGAACGTCAAGTTATCGCGCAATGCATTAAGCCTGGCTGCAGCCTCCACGAGATCGCGTCCAAAGGCATCATTCTCGCGCGACGCTTCTGCGATCTCCCCGGAGGCCTCGTCGAGTAAACGCTTGCGCTCAGGCGCTGGCGGCTCCGGGAAACTTCCCGCGGACATGGAACCACGGCTCAACCTCCGGAGTAATTTTCCTCTCTTCTTCTCTTTAAGCTCGACGTGAGCAGGGACGGCAAGCCGATATGTGGTCAGCTTTTGCTGCATAATATCCCCAATCCACTGCGGAAGTGCGGCACGCATCATTTCTATCCGGTTCCGCGTATGCACGTAGATAACAAGAATGCAAAACGTCTCGATGTGTGGAACTCGAATGCCAACACGGGGAAGTTCTTGGTGGATGCGACGAGGAAGTTTTGGCTCTTTCGAAAGGTTGGGTGCACTCAATTTGAATAGCAGATCGTTAATTGGCATCTGAACAGAGAGAGTAGGTACGACAGTACGATTTCGCGACACTGTTTCGGGAACCTCAGAAGCATCGACAATGACAAGTATATGGGTTGCTCCCAGAGGTCGAGGAGATATGAGCTTGTCTTCGGTGCTTAGTCTAAGGCTCCACAGGTCAAATACATTTCCGTGGGAGTCGGTGACGACGCCGTTTCTGATATCCGTGATGACATCTGTAGCTGCGTTCGCGACGCGTCGCCGAGGCCCTTGGTGAGGAGTGGTTGCCGGAGGGAAGTTCGTGTCTGACATCGAAGGATCGAGAAAGGCAGAAGTACGAGCGGATGTCTTGGGAAGTTTCATACTGCAATGATGTTGATATGAATGCAGAAATTGCCTAAAACGTGGGTTAGATGCGCAGAGCAAATGCTATTCGAACACCACTTACGCGGACGTGGAATGAAGTCTGAGTGTCTGGCGCAGTTCTTCAGTGGTGGAATGGCCCATGAGAGCATCTTCACGGTCCGGTGCGATCTCCAAGAGATCGGCGCGACTGATGACACGTTCAGTAATTGTGCCATTCGCAGATATGCTATCAGGTGAAGTTATTAGAAATCTGAGGAAGACTAGGGCAGAAGACATACCGAAGAGATGAGACATCCGGTATTTTATAAACGCGTCGATTTGTATTGAGATCATATTTGTCGAGGTAGCTTGGGCTACCGGTGTGAACATGCTTATTTGGGAAATTTTGGTGGAGGTAGAACTGCGCGGTATTCCCTTTACAGAGGACGAATGAGTAGATATGGGTTATTTAGCGTCATAATAATAGTTGTTTCGTGGAGCTATGACGACCCGCTGGCAGACCAGGCGCGATATCATGCCAGTTCCGTCATTGATAACATTGAAGATCGAGAACCTTCAAGGCACCCCGGTACTAGTCCCAAAGAGGTTTTGTTTTTCTTTAGTGTGTACTTCCAAGATAAGTTTTAAATAAAAATAAAGTTTGTTAGCAGACGGCTGATCGCGGAGACGCCTGGAGACGCATTGCAGTGTGCAAGGGACAGTCGTGCCTTGCCATTTGTTACGAAGCTTGCAGAGTTACAAGGCATTGTTATAGAGAATAATCACTTGCAGCTGAAGATGCTGAGCTCGTAGGAGAAAGGAATAGACAATAATGAGGGTTCCTGACTGCACAGCCACAGTAACTACGGGAACTGCCGAGCTCGAGATCAGAAGCTTTTTCGGTTTTTGTTGACCATTCTTTTTCACCACACGCCTCACTGGCTAGAGACTACGTTTCGACATTGTGAAGGACTATGAATGTCTGCGTCGCGTCCAACGCTAGCCTAACCCATGACGTGAACACGGAACACTTCGCGTCTTGTCTTAATATTGCTTGATAAGCTGCTCCAGTAGTAGGGGGCATCGACATGCATGCAGTATCATGTCGGAAATGGGAATGGAATTTACTTCGTCATGATGAAGCGGTGATCCCCTTTTTTCCATTAAAGGCTTTCTTGGTGAGTGAAAGTACTACGTGTGCTTGGAGCGATGTCATCTGAACCAACCCTCGTGTATTCAAGTCGTACGACGCGTCGCGGTACATGGCGCTTGAGCTATGATGTATATATGATGCTCGATGATATCAGCAAAGTGCTGTACATCATGGCACTGGCGACATATGAAATCCCCTCAGGACCCCCTCTTCCGCCCTGTCCCCTTTACTTTCTCCACTGCCCTTGCCCTCGGATGCTCCAGGTTAAGTGGCTGTTCTCTTGTGACTAGTCACCGCTGCTGCGGTTCCCTCACATCACCCGTAGCGCATCGGGCGGTAGCACTCGTCTTGAGGTCCCTCGTTGGAAGGGCTTCGTCCTCAGCAAGTGTTCAATGCTGGGCTCTTTCAATGGACCAGAGCCCTTCGAAGAGAGCCGCCGTTGTTCAGATGCATCCCTCGGGACATTACAATTCACATCCAAATCAACAACCGAAAAGATTTCCCCAGCTTCCCGACGCTTTAGTATTAGTGTGGTCAACAAGCGAAACCGGCCCTTGAGCAGCCATTGCCACCTCTGCCGGTGACATCGTACTGGCCAGCAACGACGGCAAGGACCTGCCTTTGGTTACCATCCCTTTACTCCGGATCCGCCTTGCGCCGTTGCTACTGCTCGTCTAGACATTATCGCATCGCAATGTTGTCTGAGTCTCACCCGCATGCCCCTCGGACCTGCCTCATACCCCATGTCCCGCCAACATCCACGAGCTCTTGACTTCCTTCCGGAACGAGAAATATTCGACTTCAACTGAGGTTTATACCGCCCTAGATATCATCCGTCCAGCGGATCGTTCCATCTCTTGCCAAATATACCCTAATCTCCTCCCAGACCCTCGATGGAGTGGTCAATGACCTTGGCATTGGCGGCGTGTCCTGTCAGCCGATGCAGGTCTTTGAACGATATGGCAAAGATATCCTTGCGGAGTGAGGGCAGCGTGAGCGAGTACGGCAGACTCGCCACCCAAGCCTTAAACCCTATCGATGAGACCATCGGTGCAGCTGCTGGTCTCGCAGGTCCCATCGAGGCTGTCGCTGAGACCGTATATTCCCAGAGAGGCAGCTTCAACCTTATCGTTGCACAGCAGACTGAGACCGAGAACGGTCGCCAATCCTGGGTGCCCATTCAAGCCTGTTCCGACAAGGATAAGGTTTATCCGGTGTTGCTTCCAAAGGCGGAGGCATTGAGTCGGCTGATTAGTCTTGATAGAACTCAGAAGCAAACTGGTGCCAAGGCTATGGTCGTGAAAGTTAGTGTCCATCGAGCATGATGTGAGGTTGCTCACACAATGCGGCTCGCACTGCAGATGAACCCTGCAAACTCGGAGTTTCTTTGGTGTGCTCATTGCGATTGCAGCACAGTTCGGTGAGCCTCTCTTCATTGCCCAGTTTTTTGTTCTTACCTGCCGTTTGTAGTACGATCCAGTCCTGTCTCGTCCGGGAAGGATTTTACTTCTCTCGCCCGCCTTCAAACTCCAAAATGAGAATCTTCCGTATCCAAACCCGCTCGCACGGTTTCAGGCTAACATACCAACCGTGCAGTAATCGTCGCTATGCTATGTGCCAATCTCCTTCCTGGTCGTAGCGCCCTATTCTAAAGGCCTGTCGGGGGTTGATTTTGTATCCTTGCTCCAGGATGTGCCAGGGAGAACCTAGAGGTCGTCTATGTATCGGTCGGAATGGAGCGATGTTAAGGAGGGTGGGAGCGCGACGGAACGGTGAAGCATCTCATCCTGAATTATGATATGTTTTATTGACCCGAACCGTTCAGGCAAGTACTTCGCGATTTGGTGAACAAATTATACTCGTTGGGTGTGGAGTACGGCGATCTTGAGCCCCGGAACATGGCGCCGACGACGGAAGACTTCAAGGTTTTTTTTTGATTTGGACAGTCGGAGATGCACCGCTGCAAGCGGGGTAAGTGTGGAGAGTTGCAAGATCTGTTAAAGGTTTAGATTTGCCATGGGCGGCCAAAAGAATATGTAACACGACTCACATCATGACAGGCAGACATATAAAGTACCCTGGGCTCCTTCTACCACCGCGCTTGTCCTCGAACAATTCAGGCTCTATGGCTATTCTCTGATGGCTGGTCCCCACCTTTACTATGATCCTGCCACTTATAAGGCCGTGTATTTCTTCACCCTGCCCAGAGAGTCGTGCAAAGGAACGCAGCTTCGGAATTAGTGCCATAATACTAAAATTAACCTTCATCGAGCTGGCACAGCAGGAATGATCTGGAGATCAATGCCGACTTAACACTCTTGTTGACCCTGTCGGAAGAAGACCGTTCCTCGAAAGATGCTATCAGCCGTGTTAGATCTGGCGCCCTTGATGTTTTCTTCGTTATTGGACCTTCTTTCCGATTGTCGCTCAGTGTGGCGATACCGGAGCTTGACAAAACTATACTTCGTAAAATCTTTCTGCACTGTCAGCATCTTCTGTCCGACATTTTGTATTTCTATTTTTAGGTATTTTTAGCCGGTATTATGCTATATTATGCCATTATGCGGCTGAGATACTAATTAGGCCTAACGACGTGAAAGTTCTTTACGATAAGGGGGATAATTTGATCCCTAATAAAGGTCGGATCAAACATAATTAGGTCCCTCCCGGAGGGACTGAAAAATATTGCCGGCTACGCCCGTTGTTGATCCTTGCTTACAAAGATCTATTTACAATTGGTTATTACATTATGTTAGTCGCATCCACCAGAGATTGAACATTGAGCTTCATTAAGGAATACATTACAGTTACAAATAATAATACAAACAACACGCACCAACCACTACACTATATAGTACATAACTAAGTATGCGCACTGGGTTATTTTGTTACGCAGGCAGCAACTATTACAAATCAATCCAAAAACCAAGCGGTTTCTCTCGTTGAAAAGGGTGGGTATTGATATTAAGAACAATGGGGCCCTAATAAAAACATTTTATAATTTTTAAAACTTGCGCAACCTACTGAAAAAGTGTTGTAATGCAGCCTAACAGCAAAGGATAGCAATGACAGTGCTGGCAAGGCCTGCCCTGCCCTGCCCTGCCCTCTCTGTCACTCTTCTTTGTACGTCTCGCAAACCCTCTGTGCGGCCCCAACAGTAGGGACCACCTGCCCATACCCCATACTTGCCGGACAGGCCTCCCTTGTCCACCCGCGCATCATTGTCACCATCATTTTGATCGATCTCCTGCCAACCGCACTTCTCCGGCTCTTCACCCCGAGATGCGACAAATTTTGATTCTTCTTGCAGATTTAGCTCTGTTTTCATCACAAGACGCTCGTTTATTGCGATTGAAGCCTTTTCGGATATATGGGGAGGGCGATCAACACCATGCAGTGGGATCACCATCATTGCGACCACAGGACAATGCATCCAAAGTATTAATAGTGAATACATGAATATTTCAGCTCAATAAAACATATCTGTAACCCATACAACAAAGCCACATAGGTAAGCAGTAGGGTATGGCATGCAACGACAGGCAACGACCGCAGGAAAACAGGAGGGGATTATCTTATCTCTTATTATGTACTCAAAAGATAACAGGGCATAATATTCATCGCATAATCTTATCGGGCCGCATTATTATGCAAACTGCCTAATAAGGCACTTGCACAATCTCCGACATCACAACACGCTCTCACTCAATCCGGGGACGTCGGACGTACTCTCAGAGCGGCGGTCTAACCTACCAGCTGCTCCGATCCCAACATTGACGTGCATTGCCATGAAGACAGCTCTCATCTTGCCCAGCTCTGTGCCGAAGCGGATTCGAAGTAGCTATACTTTTTTGTAGAGACGGTGATTCTCACGTTTCGGAGCTGTCCACTGCTATACGACAGCTTCCCTTCACTACCCGTAACAGGTGGAATGGCGAACAGCCTTATGGCGTTGTCGTCGTTGCATTCTCAACTTTCTTGAAGACACTGCCATTGCTTCGCGAGTTTGGATAGTCAATTTGGGTGGCAACGCATGCGTACTACTTTGTAGTTCCACATGTGTAACCAACGTGTAACTCGTTGATTATTTCAGATGATTTTCATTAACGATATGAAGAGTGCCCAATGCTTAAATTTACTCGAATGGGCAGACTTTTTTTGTCTGACCACCGCGAATTATCTGATGCTCGAGGCTTGTCCAGTACTGCAACGTTTCGTTACGCCACGGCAGGGAAGCAGGCCGAGAGTGCTTCAGATAACCCCGATCGGAATATTCACGACCCGATCTGGCGCTGACACATCCGGCGTACGTAAGGTGAGTTTCTCATCATGTCCGATATATTATCTGCTCAATTCTCCTTTTCTTCTTCTTCCCACCATCATCCAACTCATGGTACCGCCATTTCTCCCTTTCCGCACTGCACCTGCCTATATATTAACTTTCCGACTCCCACTCATATCACCTGGAGTTCCTGATTGCAATTAGGCGCCAGTACTCGCATCGAACCCTGAACGTGGAGGAAATTTTTGCGTTGGGGATTGGAACAAGTCAACGTCGTACGCCACGATGACGGGGCATTTCATGGGGCGCCCATCATACGAAGGACCAGCGAGACCGACGACCCCTAAGACGCCAGTAAATGCTGTGTACGCGGATAGTTATCGGTCAGAGGTGGCGGGCACATCCGATATTGTGACGGCGGTTCCTCACAATCACCCCAAGAGTCTCCGAGCTCATATCCAGAGTCTTCTTCCTCGACATGCCATATTTCACGCTCAAATCGAGATACACCAGATATCGAGTGTACCCCTCGTTCACGGAGAGTTTGCGGTGCGGTGGAAGCTGAAGAATCTGACGGCGCCTCCTGGGTCGAAGAGTAGCTTGCTAGGAATCGTAAAGTCTCGGAGGAATGGCGGAACGAGCCCCAATTCGAGCAGAGTTGACATCAAGGGTAAGGGGAAGGAGAAGGAAGAGACAGAGGAAGACGCGGACATCGAAGATGATAACGAATCGAGCAGCGTCTATGCGTCTTCAACGTCTCCCGACGGCTCGTCCAGTCTCAGTTCTTCCGGTGATGACCGGCTCGTCATGCCCTCTGTCGTTATTTCTTCGGGTGCCAGTTCATCGCATTCGCACTCGTCATCATCCACGCCTTCATCTTCTCGCCCGGCAACTCGTGGACAGACACCATTTCTGCCGCTCACGGAACATTCAGTGACGTGGTCCCAATCATTATCTGTATATATCAAGATACCACTGTCTCGTGACCGTGAAAATCCCGACGCTCTCATGCCCAATCCCGCTAAGTTTGTCGTCACTCAGCGCGTCATATCTGGAGATCCCGACGCGCCACAAAACCCGCGCATGGGCGCCGTGTACCTTGACTTGTCCGAATATGCGGACCCGAGTCTTGGCGAAGTGACGCGTAGATATCTGCTGAGAGAGAGCAAGACCAATGCCACGTTGAAGGTACGTGTCCCAAGTCAGGTCACACCAACTGTCCGAACTGACGAGCGCTTGTTTTAGCTGAGTATCCAGCTCACCCATGTCGGAGGCGAAAAGGCATTTGTAGCTCCACCGTTGCCGAAGGGCGAGATTCTGAACGGGGTAGCGGCCTTGTTAGAGAATGACGTCTACAGGACCCGGCCCCGGGGATTTAATATCTATGGTCAATACGGCGCCTCGAAAACGCACATCCACGACCATCAAGAAGAGGATGCATATGATTCTGACTCTACGACTTCCTCCCGGTCACGGTCACACTCATATGCCTCCTCTAATCATCATCACCGTCAGTATGAGCAGCAGCAAGGCAGGCAGACGCGACCATATGATTTATCAGACCTTCCTCTTGCCTATGCATATGGTCCCAAAACCACCGAGGCACTGATCGAATCCCTCTTTAACCCACTCGAAGTCTCTGAAACGACGAGAGTGGAAGGGAAGGAGAGTCCTTTCGTGAACTACGTTTCTGGTCTAGATGACGATAATGCCATGCTGGGCAAGAGGGTTAGTCTGCCACAGGCCGTATGACATTCGTTGAAGTTAAGTTATTGTTTGGTTTATTTATCTTATCTTGTATTGCTTTCCGTTTTGATTTCCGGGTTTTGATAGTTTTACGTCTCTCGCTAGTTTACGATATATCACGCCAGTTCTTTACTCTATGGGTACCGTTTCCGCGTTTTTCGCAACATCAAATATTGCATCACTATAACACGCTCTTGCCGTTTACAATTCAATCATAATTCGTTTCCGCATACCTTTCCTGGACAATAAACGAGTAGAGTGTATTAGAGGATATACCAGTACAGAAACAGCTATAGATCTAAATTATCTACATGGAATACGCAAGCAATTAGATACACTAGTCTAAGTAATGTCTGGTTCTATCAATGCGTGAGATTAGTCCAAGCTTCCTGATGTAAAGAGCGATAGATATGAACACTAACGCCGGCGGAGATGAGCATACGACACCACACAAGATAATCAATCACTCACGCGAAACATTGAATGTGTGAGAAGAGAAATCTACCAAGGACAAGACCCGTAATCAACGTCACAACTGACATTGACGTATAACTTCAGTCCCTCTTCCTCAACCTCCCTCAAGAAGGAAACATCACTGGGCTGAAGCCCGTCGATGACATGCTCGCAGATAAGACTCTGCAATAACTCCAACGATGGCTGTAGATCGCACCGTCTTGACCGAATCATATCAACAAAAGTATGATCCAATAATGGGTCATCGAACCCATGGTGCACCAAATGAAGATCCTTCAACCTGGGCAGCACCGCCGACTGCCTCGCTTCGGGATACGTGAGGAATCGCATAAATGCCTCAAAGCTTCCTGGTACAGTACATGAGAATTCTAGTCGGAGATCCTCGATACTAGGGAGGTCTAGCAGTGTCTTGTGAAGATCCTCGCTGATCTCTAGGCCGTTGAGATGAAAAGTGCGTAGTGCGCACTGGGAACGAGAAATGAATGAATGGATAATGGGGATAGGTGACGGGTCGTCGGTGTATACGACATTCAGGACCTCTAGGTTGGGCAGAGTAAAGTATTGAAGCGGAGATACATCCCATGTTTCCATAGAACGCAACGACGACTGTACGACTGGCCCTGGGAGAGGAACGCCAATCTCATGGTCGAGGAGAAGTAGAACCCGCTGCAGATTCGAAGTCTTGAGAAGAATCTGCATCTCATCACGGTCTGTCCCACAAGCGAGGTCGACGGTTGTCAGTTGAGACCACGGTAGCTTGAGACAGGACGGTGAACGGATTCCGTAAAGCGAAACTTGCCGCAACCGAGGCGCGGTAGAGAACCCGTCAAGGGCATTCTCTTGAATAGAAAAACCGCGAACCATGTAGCGGTCGAAGCGGAAGTCGAGTGACTCCAGTAAAGGGAAAGAATACTGTTTGCCTGGGAGGCGACTGGGGAATTCGGGGGTCAAGAAGAATATGGAGACGGTCTTCCAGTGGGCGCAGTGTGCTAGGAGGACAGGCCACATGTGAACGCCAGGATCGGCCGTCTCGGAGTATTCTATCCAGAGAGGATATGATCGAGCTCGGGCAAGGGCGGCGTGCAACCGGGCAAGGAGACCTAGTGAATGAAGTTTCCGGCGCCCCGTTATGTGCACCCGAGACCATAGTTGTGGAAAGGATAGGGCAATGTCCCTCCAATGCCCGCAAACTTGCGAAAGAATCCAAGGTGTATCGAAGCAACGGTTCCGTTCATTTAGGATGTCGACCCATACAAAAATGTCGGCGGATATCTCTGGGGGTATAGACAAAATGGCTTCTGTGGCTGAGGGTATAGTGAGAGGCGAAGATTCTGTGGCTTGAGACCTCATCTTCTTCTAGCAATGGCAACCCGGTTAGTAGTCTGTCACCGTGAAAATGAATCGACGTACGATGGGACAAATTTGACTCATTAGAATCTATGAGGGAAGACGGGAATGAGAAAGTGAAAACTTTGAGGCTAAGACGCGAGGCAGCGCGACTGTGTTGTGTTGTGGTTGAATCGTGGTCGTGGTTCAAGTTGCCGAATTGCAAAACACAAGATAACCGAAAATCGTAATTACCTAATGGAGTCCAGGCTCACTCCAGGCTCTAGCGGGAGCATCATTGAGAAGCTAACCCACGTTGTTGCAGGAGATAAGGTTGTACTAGCCTGTGAACTATTGCAGCGTATGCACACGTTCGCATGCATACCTGGTCTGTTACTGCGATGCTAGAGCGTTCCAACTGGGAAGAATTATTTATCAGTGTAAAGTTGCCACCATCAGTTTTAACGACTTGGATCGACCACGGCTTATATCCTAACCAAGCCTACTACCACTCCGATGGCCAGCTCTAGCCACCCTATCCTCGCGAGCGGCGTCCGAAAACCCTTATTGGGAGTGCCTGAGTCGGCGGCGGTAACTGTCCCACCTGCTAGTGGCTGGTTCCACAGAAAATAAGGCTGTTCAGCATAGCCCGAATCAGCTGCGTTCAGAAATGATGCATATCGTCCTCCCTCGTCCCCATAAATAGAAGCGACAGCAGCTATGTTCGGATATAGTTCAGCGGAATATGAATTCTCGCCGCTAGAATTAGCTGAGATGCCCATGGCAAAATCCAGTGCCGTCTTGATGGTACCTCCAGTGGAAGAAGTGCTGTTCCAGACTGGCGAGCTAGGGACAGCGTATTCCGCGAGACGGGCATTGGTCTGGGCAACGTAAATCAAGATACTGACGCGAACAGACGAGAACACGCACTATCATGGCCGCCAGGTTGTAAGCGCGGTAGTGATAAGGCCGAGTCCTGGCAGCTTCGAGCGGCTGCAACGCATGCTTAGTTGATGAAGGTATACACAAAGAACACTCTCACTTGTTCCCCGCTGGCCTCAATCTGAGATGGATACAGGGTCTTAAAATATGTGTCTGTGACATTCCGTGCACCAGGAAGGTCGTTAACGATGATCTTCAAAGCAGCTAATTGGTTGTAATAGAACGACCCATGGTTGCTGTTGTTCCCACGTCAGGCTCTATAAGATGGCACGACGTTGATGACATACTTGGCTGATCTCGCTTCTTCTAGAGCTATGGCCGCGGACTCCAACCAGGTAATGTATTCCCCCGACCATTCCAGCATCTGAGAATCGATTTCTGAGGTGTAGTCCACGCTAACTCCCTGCCGGAGAATGAGAATGCCAGATGCAATCTTAGTGAAACACTTGAGGTCACTATGGGGGATAATGAGCGCCTTCTTTACATATCCTGGTTTTAGACTTACAGAATACCGGTATGCTCACCGAGCTGACCGTCGGGACCGCGCTTCATTTGTGCGTAGTTAAGATTCGGATTCATCCTGGTGTCGTTGTTCAAAAACCACACCTTGAGAAAGTTAACCACGTTTTGCGAATATATGGATGTCGGTTGGTCTTGGAAAGTGTGAGATATGGAATTGTACAACACAGCGTCAGCGAGGTCGGAAAATGCTCCGACGTCGTTAATCAGGCGGCCGTCTGGGTTGAACATGCCATCTCGGGTTTCATACGGACACTCTTTCCAGACTAGAAAATCGTTCAGTGCCTGTAGCAAATATTGCAAATTCGCGCCCACTTTGTTGAGGTAAGAGTTCGGTGGTATTTCCAACACCCGTACAGTTGGGCCAGGAGCTGGGCCATGTTAGCAAAGGTACAACCAACATATGACGCAACAGAAAGACATACTATGGCGCCCAACTCATATAATCGTGCATGTCTCCTGAAGGAGGTACAACAGTCTTGTTCATGACGGCTATGAGAAAAAACTTCAGCATTGAATTTATACCTGCAAACCGTTGATATACACTCACTCCACGGACCTTTCGAAGCAAATTCCAAAGCCCATTGGGTTATCGTTTCCTGTGCACCACCTGTGGTGGGCGGAAAGTTCCCCGATATAATATAGTCAGGATCCACAAAATCGTTAGCATAGCTAGTGAAGGCCTTGACTAATAAACTTGCCGCGAGAAATGCGACAAGAAAAGCAAGCATAGGAGGAACGGTTGGACACCAAGTCGAGCTAGCAGGAACGCCGAGGTGAGCGTCGTAAAAGAACGTCCTCGACGTTGACGTATGAAGACCGTGCTAAAGGGGTCATCCATCGCCATTCAATATGTCCGATCCAGAGGCGCCAAGAAGTATTTCATTTACAGACAGGGCGAACGCACTGAGCCCTACTGAGCCCCACCCAGGAACCCATGGCAATTGAATTGGTGAGTCGGCTTTCCTGCCTTAGGGCGGTAGACATAGATAACGAGAACCCGCCTCACAAACAGATGATGGTGGTAAGAAGGAAGACGAATTTGACAGTCGGAGGATGTAGTGGGACGATTCGGACCAAACGATGTTAGCCACGTGGTCCATGAAGTAATATTATTTTTCATCGATTTTTCGACCGACAGCAAGACTACGAGGTTCATCCAGTCTCTAACACTTGAGTAGCAGGAAAACGCGACGACTTTGGGTAACCCCTAAATCATCAATGTGTGCTTCTTTTGATCAAGCCGGCGGTCCTTTCCGCCATTGTGTATTGGTATGAACGGCTAAAACGAATAGTTAAGAACTAATATCGCATACCCATAAGAAGGAGAAAATCCTACCAAGACGAAGTATCGACAGTCCTCACCCGCTTAGCGCACTTGAGCTTCAAATCTGGTTTGATCACACCAATTTGCGTCAATTTGGGATATGCTTCTATATGCTTGCCGTACCTAACGGAGGGGAGAACAGGATTGGGTATAAGCCCGTTCTTCAATTTATTCTCGTACGTTTCGAAACAAGGTCGCAGTCATAATTTAAAAGACACAGAGGGTATACCGGAGGACCGAAACAAAAGAAATCTGAAAATATAAGTCAGAAGTTGAAGTCAGGACGAACATCGCTGATACTTAAAAAACATAGACTATCATTCCGCACGACCTATGGGATTCGACGCGTAATGCGAACATACATCCCCAACATTGATACACTGCTGAGAGAATCTCGAGAGAATTGTAGCAGGAAAATTATCATTAACCATCCGTGATACAGATCCCGATTTCGGGTGGCATTCGATGGTAAGGCAGCAACTTGAATAATATCCAGTTGGAGGGAGTTCGAGACTTCGAGTCCTAGTACTAGTCCGAAACTCCGCGTTGAAGGATCTGATCAAAGGCAGCCAATGTGAACTCGCTTCCATAGAGAGACGATAGTCCATTCTAGCCTTCTGAACAATTGGCGGGTCTTGTAAGTTATGAATTTCGTAGTAAGTAGTTTGTGGACAAAATTCGGAGTAACAATTGCCTGATCAAGGTTGATTTTACGTAAAGGAACGACTTTGTTTTCATGCCACTGCCCGAGTCTCAAGCAAATCAACGTTTATCATTGTACTTTTTTTGCGCTAATTAAAGTGGAAGCCATCTTACCCGGACAAGAATTGGTATAAAATGGCCGCTACCTTGCTTCCAGTTGTACCCTCCCCCTTCCTCGCGCCTTTCTCAGGATGTCTGCAGCTCCGTCTACCCTTGTCTTCCTCAAGTTCATCCCTGGGAGCGCACCCTCAGCATCTGAGGATCTGCCGCTCGAGCGCCCGATCAACAGGACCCGTCTAGCGGACACAGCGCCGGATCGCGAAGATACTCTGAAAAGCCATGCCACCACCATCGAGCAGCTTCGTCAGTCCCTCAGGCTTAGGTCAATGGCGCCTCAGACGTGAGTTTCCTCGGAACCAACCCATATCACACCTCGAAGTCTAATTATGTCATTTATTGCAGTCGATGGCTGTACCACTTCATTAGCTGCGATGGCGCGGGCGCTGTCAACAATTCTGAGCCTGTCGTTCGTAATTCGACCTGGCTAGACGCCTCGTCGCCAAAAAAAGACGAGGATAATACTGAAGGGGGCGCCAAGTCTAACTCTCGCCCTGGAACCTCTGGTTCGGAAAATAGTGCCCAGGTCACAAAAGCCTGGCCTACTGCGGAACAACCCCTTGTCAAAGACACTGGCAATGATGTTTTGAAGGCATGGGTGCAGAAATCCAACACTTCAGCCAGCCTGTTGATTTCCCCTCGACCGTTGGGACCGACACACATCCTGGTGGCCTTCCCATCACAGGACTCACCAACAGCAGGTTCTCAAATATCTGTTCCTGCTCAAGCCCTCGAGTTTCCTATCAACGACCTGTTGTTCGTGTTGAACGCGCCAAATCTCGCACCATCCCCAAAACTTCCGAGCCGCTTGCACCAGGAGCTTCCCCGTGTTGGTATCCGAGTTCCAGATGTCAAGACTTTTCGTCACCTTGTCATCTATCTTCATACCCGCAACTTGGGGCAGCTGATGCGCGCCATCATTCCAGATTGGATCAGAGATCTCGTGTATCCTTTGACTGCGTTACCTGCTTTCGCGATGGCCGTGTCTGACTCGAAAGAGAGAAGGAAGTGCAGGTTCCGAGAGATATTGAACGACGTCGGCCTTACCTGCTGCATCAAACGTGTTGCTTTCTATTCGCAAGAGAAGCAGTCTCATCCCAAAAATTTTGCTGATACGGTGGCGCAAGAACTCGCGGAAGTGTCTCGTGAAAACAACCATAGTGATCTTGTCAAGTACACTGCAGTACTTGATGCACTGCGGGCCAATCTCGGGCTTATAGGGTACTATGAGCAGTCGTTATGGAGCGAGCTGGACTTGTACCATGACATTCTTATCCGTGCTATCAGTTTGGAGGCTAAAGTTGGCCAACGCGAGTGGTTGTAGCAGTAAAAAAACTTATGGATCACTTTTAATTAATAGTGGTGACGAAATTTTAACTTTTTAGTGATAGTAAATAATTCTCTAATTCTTACGTTTACATACATGTGCATTAATGATGAAGACGAAACGGTCCTCATGCCCAATACAGATCTTTCCGCTGTAGAACCTATCTATTCAAGCCTCGGCAGGACGATGCACGAGAAATCGCTAAACCTAAGTTTTGCTTAAGCAAAAGCCCGGATGCGCTTCTCGTATGAGAACCGAGCTAAAATAGGCGTGTTTAGCTTACATTACGACGGCGCGTTAGTACCGTTGCTCACCGTAGAGAACACACAGGGCGCCAAGCACCGTTATCCCACCAGAATACATAGTGACTGCGACCCAGTTACCTCCTGAAGCAGACAGTATTGCCCCCGCTATCGGAGCTCCCGCCATTTGTCCTGATGGAAGATATAGTTTTTAGATAGCATAGGGTCTCAGACCGAAGCACTCACCAGGCGAATTCATCAGTACCATAAAACCAGTGATCGTCGACAGCCCTTGTATGCCGAATAGCTCCGCGCAAACCACAGGCAATAGACTGAGGAACCAGCATCCAACCAATCCGTTGAGAATCGAGAATACGATGATCGAGGCGTACGTCTTCGCGAACGTCCATACCAACAATTGGAAAAGACCTCCAAAGAAGAACGACGAGAAGAAAATGTTGATGGGACCAAAATAGTCTGCGAGTCTATCAGCTAGAATCTACGGGAGGTCAAAAGAAACATAGAGAATGATAAAAACGTTAGTTGGGAGACAATGCGCTTATCAGCGGGGAATTCTAATAATGTGCTTACGCGACCGATTCCAGCTGATGACAAAAGACATTTAGATGATAGACCAAGAACAAGAGAAGGACACGCACCGCTAAAATTCATCACGACCAAGGGAATGACGGCTAGGATAGAATCCTTTCCAATCGATGGTACAAACTGCTTGGTGTATGTAGTACTGAAATAGAAGGGCCCCTAGTTCGCATCCTTGTATTAGGGCACAGGTTCGCAGGTCATTGAAAGTACTTACAAGATAGCCAAAGATGCCGATAAAGACACTGATGGCGACACTGTAAAATCGTCCATCCACACGCTCAGGCAACCATCGTTTCTTTTCTTCCGCTTGACCGGGACGCACTCGCTCTTTCAGCAGACACAACGCGATGATCCATATTACAGCATGCATAGAACTGTAGATCAGCATCGTCTTTCTAAATCCCACAGTTGATAGTCTACAAAGAAGCAGTGGTAAGCAATTCGCAGGCATGAATTGAAACGCGTAACGTACAATTTGCGGACGATGAGCGAAGAGACGCCACTACCTATTCCTGACCCACTGACTGCTATGCCAGTAGCAACACCTCGTTTCTCGAGAAACCACTGCGACGGCAGAGACATGTACAGCGGCATCCCCAAACCGTGAGAGAATCCCAGGAAGATCCCTTGAAACAAGAAGATATGATAGAGTTTTGTGGAGAACGCAGAGGCAAGAAGACAAAGATAAGCGAGAATACTGCTCAGAATAAGGAGCCTCTAGAAGGAACAGCCTTCAGACCCATGAAAGGGATTGTATAGTGTCCGGCAAACCTTGTAACCGCTGTGTTGTGGAAGGAATCAGGCACAGAGTAAAGTAAAGCGAAAAAAGCGCACTGACTATCGATCTCCCAGGCCGCCTGACAAGTACGCGGTACCATTCATCAGCTGATGATTGAGGCATTTGATTTAGTAAACAGCCAGGCACTATGTGAGAAACTGACAAAGTTCTGGACGCCCCCGGCCAAACTGAGAATACTGAGACTGGTTTCGGGGAACATGTATGTATGATAATAGTCTTGTAGAACACCCCAAACGAGACCGTACGCCCTGGATGACGATGTCAGAGCTGACACAGAAAAGATAACTTAATGAAACTCACATGCACGTTGCTGCGAACATGAAGCATCCAAGGACTACTAGCCATGCACGCCCGCCGCCATCGGGATATCGCCATTCCAGAGGGTAAGAATCAGCCTCGTCGCTTTTCTCCTTATCGTGATCTTCCGCTACCTTTTCCTTCGTCATTTCCCTAGCAAGCGGACTCGAAACACTGAGTGTGGTCTGGGATGGTACCAGCAGTGCTTCGGCGGGGACATTGGACTGCACGTTAGTCTGATTGAGAGAGGAAGCCATTGGTGCTTTCCATCTAAGTTGTGTGTCTGGTCAAGTAAAGGAGGAAAAAAATAAAAGATAAGCACGACTCACGAGGTCCCCGGTATATGACTGGGACAAGTTTTATCCCCCTATACGTTTGTTTACACTTACCGGCCGCCGACATTTGACCGTTTCTACTTGATCCAAGGAAAACATTTCTTCCGCTTGCACGATAACCCCGCTATGGGGAAATGTGGGGCCCCACCTGCTCCAAGAAATCGACTGTTGGAATATGTGCAACAGCAATTCAAAGGCATTGATTCGTTTCGAAGTTAAAGTTGGATTGTGTTGATGGAGCGTTAAATTGAGTGAGATGCTTTGAAGTTCCGGCGGCTGAATACTTGCCGGTGCCTTGTGTATTATGAAAGGGGCTGTTCTCAGTTACTGGTCAAGGAGGAATCGTAGAACAGCACCGTGCACCGTGTTCGTGGTGCAGTATCTTGGTCACTGCGGTCAAAGCAACTATTGATGTGGAGTTGCTTCTATGTTTCGCGTAGAACAATGGCGTTTACACTCGAATCGGCGGTGTTACTGATTTCCACATTGTAAGCACGGAAAACAGACAGAATACGACTAAGATGTTGACTTTAGAAGTGCTCTGGTTCCCACCTGATAAGGTACCTGTCGCCCCTTTCGGTCTGTATCTTTTGGGAATTAGAGCAGGTAGTTTCGGCGGACCTGTTACTACGTACGCCTCGTCAAAGGCGCATACCGCATCGTATGGAGCTGCCATCTCAGCTCCGACAAATGTACAGCTTCGCCTCCCAACTAGAGGCAGGCAGGCGCGAGGAGTACAGACACATTCGTTTGTTGACGTGTACCGCCGCTGCGATTCAGCTCGAGGGCTGCGAGTGTTGAAGGTGAAGAGGTAGCAGTTTACCGCTGATGCTCAGCCCTTCAAAGAGGGTCCAGTCGCCTTCTTCGACCTTGTGTCTGAGTAATGAAAGAAGATGCGTCGATCTTCATTTATTGCGCAGCTAGCTGCTCATCCAGGTATGATTATGGACACCGTTTCCTGTATCATACAGTGGAAGTCAGGTTTGAGGGCAACAGAAAACACTGATGAGTAAGAGGCCGAAGCAAGGGCAAGGTGTAATACACAGACCGCAGTTACTAGATCTTTTCGTAACGAAAGTGGGGTCAGAACCGGTTCAAAGGTTAAAAGTCCGTTCGGCTTGGGTCGAAGAAGCAGAGAAGAACACGTAAGAAAATTAATAGAACGAGCGCACCCCACAAGCACAGAGATATGGCCTCAGAAACTCCCTCTCAGTTATGTTCCAGCCAGTCTTTGAAAGGCGGACAAGGTGGCACCGGGAGAAGAGCAACGCGGCAGGCAGGCTCGGCATATCCGGCGGCCGCTATCTGCCGGAAGAGCCAAGCAGCCCCAAACATGCTTTCAAAGTTTACGGCTTTCTTCATCTCCACCACGTCCTCCGAAGGCAGAGCGTATTCTGACGACGAGAATGGTGTGTAGACCTTCTTTTAGCGTTGTGGTGAAGTATTTTCTGATAATTCTTACAGGCATCTCTCCAATTTTGCAAGGAATGCAATAATCTACTCTATCCCAAGGCGGATCAACAACGACGAGTCATGGTCTATGCATGTAGAATATGTGCCTATGATGACGAAGGAGAGAACCAATGTGTATACAGAAACGATTACTTGACTGTTACAAAGTAT
>JAUEPT010000260.1:0-40764 GCA_030435635.1 Armillaria borealis | reverse complement strand
GTAGCGCCTCAAGCCCCATCAACGGTATCCGTGATCTTAGAGATATGGATACCTACCAACTTATGGTTGCGCCTATGGGGAACTCTGAATGCTCTGATAACTCACCTAATGGTGGCAGTTACGGACCGCAGACATTTCCCGAGACACCTGATCTTTCTAGTCCGACTTACAGTCTCGAGTCTCCAATACGGTCCGACTACGGACACGACGAGTTCCCACAGACGCCTATGTCCGCAGCGCTCCCGAGGGCAAGTATGATGCCTAGCATTACCCAACAGGTGCTGTTGACACGCGCTGCTTCGTCTGTACACGGTGCTAGGCATTCTCGACAAGTTAGTATAACTCGTTTACGGACTGTAGCGCCATCCTCGGACAACTCCGCCTTTGTTTCGGCAGACGCTCGTATCCTACCACAATTTTGCGTCGGGAGTCAGCGTGTTCCCCAGGATATCTTGTCACCTCCTTTACCTTCAATTCCAGATGAAAGTTTTGTAGACCTTGGTGAAACGGTTGTACCAGAACCGAAGCCGGCTACCCCTCCCACGCTTCGTCAACGTCCCTCTGGAAGCACTCTATCTCTCCTCTCTCGGCGTACGGGAACTGGATCATCCACGTCCCTTGGGGACCGACTCTAATTCAGAGGTCCGGTTGCTGAAAGCGTTACCACCTTTGCCACCATCGCCTCTACCTTCCTCCCATTCCCCACCTTCTCCCTTGACCTCTGCGACCCCAGAAATTTCACCCCCACCGGTCGCTCCGGATCGCCGACAACCTTGGTCATCGTCGAACATGGACTGTACATCCGAACCCACGATCTCACATGTTGAACCCCCGAGGTCACCTTCAGTTCGCCGTGTTGACCCTCTGCCAGGACCTTCTCCCTCTTTTATACCCTCTTCTCCACCAGTGCCACCTCCCCCTCCACTTGCGATTCGTCGGAACGCCGCCCCTCCTGCACTTGTAGTACCGCCACCGCCGCCGTTACCTGCCGTAGATTACAGTAATTCGCCGCCTGCGATCCATGCACCCCCAGTGCTCGTGGTTCCACCGCCTCCACCTTTACCCGCCCATTTACATTCTGTATCACCACAATCAGCTCGACCGCCTCGCACAGACCTCATCCACGCCCAACATGATAGTGATGTTTATAATGCTTTAGGATCGCCTCCCGCGTATGACACGATTGTCCATAGTCATCACCATCTGGTGAACACGATACCAAGTGCAGGGGTACCCCAAGACAGACCTGGACCTCTCTCGTCTGAGAATAGTCCGCTTGCGAACTCTAGCGATCAGGCATCGCTGCCTTTATCGTCGACTTCCACTACCGTCCGCAGGAGAACGAGGGCTCCGGCCGGCCCTCGGGGTCCGTCTCAGCCTAAACGCGATCGAGTGTCCTCCGTCGCTTCAGGCAACGCCAACCGACGAACATATTTTGCTGCCCTTCCGTCTCCACGTTTCCAGACACCTACGCCGAAATGGAGAGGCTATACAATGGATGCAGCGAAATGGACATTCAGCTCGTCTGAGCTGCAAACAATAGTTTCTAAGGCAATACGGCAGTCCGCTGAATCATCGTCTATTCGGCTTCTGCGTCAAGAAACAGTTGATGTTGAAATTCCGGCTGAAATGGAGAAGTTGGAGAAACAAAGGATGGACGTGAAGTCTCGATACAAAATGTTCACCCGGCGTCGCGCAGAACTCCTAGAGTCCCTATCTGCAGCCGTTAACAACCATTCTCCCCGGGAAAATCCGCCTTTAGGTGTCCGTTACGTCGAAGATTTGAAAGATGTTTCTGCAGCGCTCGACAGGCTGGCGGAAGATTTGCACAGTATTGACCAGCAGATTGCACAGTTGAACTCCCTGTGTGATGTACATTCCGCCAGCGCGTTGGCAATGGCATTAAGGAAACTTAACTCCAGCTTCCTAAAGGAATTTGCCCAATCCCGAGCCTTACGAGAGCAACTTCAAATCCTAGAAGCGGAGAAGAATGAGGCTTGGCAACACGCAGAGAATATGGCTCAGGATTTTGACAACCTGAGTGAACGGGCAGAGCTCGGGTCACCCGATAGCCAAGGCAAACGTTTTAGTCGTATTTCGGCTGTTCGCAAATCCAGCATCAGAATATCCAGGGCAGGTTTGAGATCCGGTCGGTCGTCTGTTATCAGTAATAACAGATTGAGTACTTCGTCCGGCACGAAGTCGACATTTTCGATCGAAGACATCCCTCCTGTTCCTCCAATACCTCGTCACCGGCCCAATGATATCATGACCAACCTACCCTCTAGGATTTCCACGGTATGCAGCACGATTGTATTTACATTTTCTTGACGCTGAGACTGAGAGCAGGGCATTTCCACGGATGGTATGACGCCTAATACAGAGACCAGAGCAATGATCCGAGCTCATGAAGAGCTTTGCGATATGCTCGGCATCACTTCCAAGGACCTCAAGCCTAGGAGGGCGTTATCACTCTTAACGCCTGCCTCTCACGGTGAACAAGCCAGAACACCCGAGCCCCGACATAGGCGTCGTTCTAGCTGTGACCGCCCAAGTTCGTTACCAGACCGTTCTGAGCTCTCTCAAGTGTACAAGGCTATGACAGTGGATGTAAGTTTGAAAGGCCCTTTTTCGCTGATGTCGGCCTGACATCCTTTCTAGCCTAACGGAATATTAACAACTCTCGGCATGCTCTCCGATGCAGAGTAACAAGACATTATTTATTCCATTATTTTTTTCTATCTTTATTGCGGAACATTCCTTTCGTTTCAAAGCAGTTCATGTTATTCCGCCATTTTTCGGATACAGACTAACGTACATACATAAGACAGTAACAAAAAATCTTTCAGGCAATCACCAGTTTTATCCTTTCTTTGGACAGTGTGGACGCCACAGAGCTGTATGAAGGCCATTATGAAAATATGAAGTCGGCCGACGATAGAAGATACACAGGATGGTAACGTCGAGACTACACACTGGCATGGAATGATTTCATCGTGTATATAAATACCTCGGACTTGGAACGGTACACCCACCCCACCTCGGTTTGGGATGTAACTTGTACCAGGTAAAATCCTGTACGAACGAGCCTCGCCGGCATGTCGCGTTCATAGCAGCCTTCGGTGGTGTCGACCAAGAACCAATGATTGATGCCCAAGTGGTGACTGAGACAGTATTCGAAAATCATATGATATAGAGAACCTGTCGTCACTCCTTCTTGGTTGAAGAAGAACCACATCTCGCCGTAGCTGATATAACCCGTGGGCAGACCGCACTGCAGCCGCCAGATGAGGATGAGAAATAACCAGATGCTTTTGCCTGCGGGCCCCCAGTTATTTCAGCTCAGGCCAGAAAATATGATACAAGCTACATGCCTACTTCATGCTCTCCATTGCACACAAAACCAAGGTCAAAGCCGATTGGTGACTCCTTGTAACCGATAAGTGGATTACGAGGCGGAGAGAAGGGGTCTAGACGGGGTGTCTCTGCCATCGCTGATTCATGCTGAAGATATGTCAAAGCTACGGTGATGTTCGCTGCCTTGATATATTCCTCGGAAACAATTGCTGTCTGTATACCGAACGCTGCTTCCATGAATCCGCTAGGGTCTTCGAGTAGCCAACGAATCTGATTTGTTGTTTGACTTTTCTGGAATATCTGGATATCTGGACGCATCCAGTAGGTGGTATACAAGCGTTGGTAGTGAGTATCGTTCAACTCGGGCATGTTGTTGTAGCTTGAGTGTGGTGCGAGAGGACTACGTAGGGTTATGGCTCAACGGCTGAAACAATATGGGAAATCGCTGCGGTTCCGTCATCGAAATTTCATTCTAAATGTAGAATGTAGAACATGGTTGTATTCGCCCAAATCCTTTCGATTTCGCTCAGACGTGCCCTTGTTACCAACGACCATACAACAGATGCGACCTTAAATAGTCCTTTATTACCTCCTACATAAAGTGCTCTTGAGTGAGAATCAGTTCCTGAGTCCTGACACCCGGCAAGAAGGAAAGCACGTACCATTATACCACAACATAGGCACATCCATTTTATGTGTACGGACCATCCTGCAATGATATTCCCAACCTATCCTTCGTGCCGTTGTGGTCTGCACAAGGTAACAACACGAAGTCACGAGCGAGGCAGGCATATCCCCCTCATAGCAGGCCGCTGTTGTGTCGACCAAGAACCAAAAATGATTGCCAAACAGGTCGTTGACATAAACGGCAGCGCCAGGGTGACGACTTGTATCAACGCCCAAGTTGTGGAAGCCTTTATCATTGAAGACCACCCAATATGGGCCGTAGCTGGCATAAGCCGTTGTCAGGCCGCACTGGAGACGCCAGATGAGGATAAGACACAACCAGACACTTTTGCCTGTCAATATTTGAGCGCAAGGACCAACTTCTAGTAGGGATGGTATACCTAATCTGCGGCGGCCATTGACGGAAAACCCACGCTTTATACCAGCTACCACGTCTTCATGGCCTTGAAATGGATTACAAGGGGGAGAGGATGCGTCGAAATGGGCAGTCTCCACTGCAAGGGCATCCTTTGAGAAGCTAATCGCACTGTTTGCTGCTCTCATGTATTCCTCGGAGACAGTTACTATCTTTGTATCGAATGCCGCTTCCATGAATCCGCTGGGATCCTCAAGGAGCCATAGGTATTTTCCCTGGCTGTTGTATTTGGATGTTCGACTCTTTTGAAATATTTGGACGTCTGGGCGCTTCCAGTAAGTGTCATAGAGGCGTTGATAATGAGAATCGTCCGGCTCAAGCATAATTCTATGAGGGTTTAGTACGTATGATGACGGACTGAGAACTGAAGCACGTACAACTTTTGGCACAGGTGATAGAATAGAAAGTAACGATTTCAGTGGGGGCGCTGCTCACAGGAGGTCGTCCACTATTGGTGAGACCAGGTGTCAAATATATCGTCCTGAGATGCTGTGAAAGTTGGGTCAATCCATAGATAGATAGATCAATAACTGGACAAAGTTCCAGAAATGAGTGAGATAGTGAGACCTTCATACCTTCCGCCCTCGAACTTACATAATAGTGCATCTAATAATGTTGTTACACCATTCTCGGATACAAAGATAATGTATACATCGACAGCAGCGAGCATAGCAAAGGCAGGAAATTAAATATAAATCATAAAAAAAGGGTACCCACACCGAAAATCAGTCCGTTCGTCAATGACGAGCTCGTTTCCTCCGCACTTGCATATAACCCTCACCCTCGTCGTCTCCTCCCTCTGTTGCAGATTCAGCAGTCGCCGCCTCTGCCGCCGCCTGTCCCTCATCTTCATCCGACCGTGCTCTCTTTCGTGACGGAGGAGCGTCATCCAGATCAGATTCCGCTGGTGTCAAAGGTGATTGAGGGGTTTTGTCCTGCGGACTTGGTGCAATCGGCACCGCCGCCGCAGTATCTTCCATATCTGTCGCTGTCACGTCCTTAGCAGGCGACTTGTTTTTTGACTTGTACGCGGGCCGCGGTCGCGGTCGCGATTTCGGCGTTGCGGTATTTTCTTCAGCAGTATCGTCAGCGTCGCGGTCGCTTTGTTGCTCGGCTGCGCGGGCGCGTGCACGAGATGCGGTTTTACGTTGCGGTCGTTTCCGCGTTCGAGTTGCAGCAGGCGCTTTGTCCTGCTCCACGTTACGGTCAACCAAATGTTCCACTTCGCTCTCCTCGTCAGTTGTGACCATCGTTGAACTCTTCGCCTTTCCTTTGCCAGTGGCCTTCCGGGTTTTCGTCCCAGGCACTGCTCAAGCAATTAGCTTAACTACGATTATCGTTTGAAGTCGCCATACCTTTCTCTTTATCCTTTGAGGTCAGCCTTCTTTCATAGGCACGTTGAGGCTCCCATAGCGAGGATGTCGGAGAAACTTCCACTTTGGCTTCAGCTAAGACCTGATCCATATGAGCTTTGCTAATGACGAAAGGAAAACATCAGCCAAGTACCATAAATGGGAGAACAATACAAACATTTGCAAAGCTTCCCGATTTTGTATAACACTGAGCATTTGGGTCAACACGCGGAAGCACAATATCGTCCTCTTGAGGGATTTTTTGTTGCTGTTGCTCTGGTAGGTAGACAGTCGCTTGCCCAACCACGAAATCAGATTCGTATGAATCTGTACGATGTATTCGCTGTCAAGTCGGCGGACGATGGAAAGCTGAACCCCTCGAACAACAAAACAAGACGCTAGCTGTTTCGCGAGTTGAACGGCGTTGGTCTCGTCCCGCACAACGGAGTCCAAGATGAGTGTAAATGCCTGGAGACGAAGAATGAGTCATAATTGCTAACACAAAGTCGCAATGGGTTGCTACCTCTTGCAGAGCTTGTGTAACGACCAGAACTACGAGGTCACCATCATCGTTAAACATGCCTGCTTCACGTAGAATCTCTACAATGACCTTGGTGCAAAGGTCAAATGAAGGTCCCAAGCGGCCATAGTGTGCCAGGAGAATGGCTCCATGGCGAACATGAATTGCACCAGCCCGTATTGCTCGCAAGAAGGTCGACATCACATCAATGAATACATACTCCTCTTCGAGCCGTGCACGAGAATTGGCATCGTCATCTAAAGGAAACGTGAGATGTGGCAGTCAAGGGAGAAGCAGGGGGTTAAGGACTTGCCTTCCTTCTCTGTCGTTGCTGGTTTCGTTGCTCCCTTCCCCTTCTTCTTGGCTTTCTTAGCAGTGTCGTTCTCGTCCCCCGAGTCAACATCGCTGCCATCATCGCTCTTGTTCTCCTCTTCATCTCCTTCTTGAACAATCTCTGCATACCTCTCGATCTCAGCTTGCACGTATCCTGCACATCTATACTGGGCTTCGTCTTCCATGGTCAGCGCCACTGTAGCAGTCGACAATTGCGATCCATCCGCCGCGATAGTTTGCGCCGCTGAGAATAGAACATGGAGATCCAAGAGATTCTTGAATGCCTATGATTCGTGAAGAGGTGAGCCATGGTTCGAAACAGCTTGAATAGACACATACAGTTCTCTGAACGCCTTCCACTGTATTTGACTGAGTGCCAATCGCGTACTCCATCAGTTTTTCCAGCAAGACCTCTCGCTGAAGTACCAGGTTCTCTCTATGTCGAACCTCCTCAGCGGAAGGCGAAGGATCTGTCGTAAGCGCCTTTCCTTTCCAGATGATATGCAGCGTCAATAGATGCAACACCTGCTCGATCATCTATGAAGGCTGTCAACAAATCTCCAACGATGATAGAACAACCGAAGACTGACCACCTCTTCGTCCTTATATCCCAGTCGTCCCCGCTCTGCTATAGCGTTCAGGAGATCCCACACCTTACTCTGCTTACCTCCCTCGTCGTCTTCGATCCACCCTGTCATGTCTCTTGTTCCAGCAAGTATCCTCAATCGCATACATGTGGACCCAAGGGACAGGACTTCGTCTTCGTTGAATGACGCTACTTCGATCTCTTCACGATCCGCAAGGGCGGCACGAAGCACCGACGAGAGCTCGTCTTCCAACTCAAGAATTTTCGTACTGTTGGTGTTGGAAAGAGATGTCGCAGATAGGAGATAAGTGATGGAGTTCATTGCAAGTGCTAGAATACCAGGAGATGCATGCGTGAGGAACTGTTTGAGAATGTCGTCCCACAGATTTGAGTAATCCTGATATAAAGATAAGATCGATGTTGTGTAGAATGTGATAAAACCTACGTTGATGGCTCGCATTTCAAGATATAGATCCAAGTTCATAAGCGTAGGTAGGACCAGAACATCCTTAATCCGATTCTCGTCTGTCTGGTACTTCACGAAAAGGCGCGGGAGACCTTTCATCAAAGCGCGAGTAATCTCGTTGGCAACAGCTTCCTCCTCACCCTTTACTTTCGGCGTAAGTATGCACTTGCGGTTGAACTATTCAATACATACCTTCTTACCTCCGATCGCTTCCTTCTTAGTCTTTGCCAGAGAAGCGACCAAAAGCTCAAGCAAGATACCTTCCTCCACTTCCTCCAGTCTCCATGAATCATCAACGTGAACAGATTCGGTTTCGTCGTCGTCATCCACATCCTGGGAGGTCGCGCCTTTGCTTTTTGTTGGTTTTCTTCCCTTCTTTCCCTTTTTGCTGCGTCCATTGGAAGAGGAGCCTTGATCTGTAGATGCAGAATGATCAAGCAGTAGCATATCGAGTATGCCCGACCAATCAGTAACAGGGTCTAGTTCGTCCCACAAAGCTTCTGCCGCTAAAGCTGTGCGATTCCCTCCCCCAGATTTATGTCTTCCAGTAGAAAGGGCGGCAATTTCAGGCCTCGTCCTCGTGCGCTTCGCTTCAATTCCATCTTCATCGTCCTCATCATCGCCCAGAACTTTATCCAATGCCTCCCCCCATGTCACCAGAAGCGCTGCAATGCCCTTTATTCCCATCCGTTTCTTGTCATCTTTGCTCTTCCCGCCCATCTCAACGTCCCGCTGCTCTACCCACTCTTCCCAAACGCCACGTACAAAACCTGAAACAGCTTTGCGTACCCGCATTTCCTCACAAAAGACAAGTCCACCCAGCCGTTCTCGCTCCTCCTCTTCGAGCATACCGCTCTTTTCAATTTCTTCCAGAACGTTGAGCACACCGACGCGGACACCTACATCCACGTCAGCTTCGGCCATTTCGACGAGACGGGGTTTAAATCGTTCCGTAAAGTGATTCAGAGAGGTGAGAACACCATCGGCGACTGATGATGAGTAGACAATTTGAAGAGCCTTCACAGCAGCTAGACGGGCGTGTGTGGCAGAATCCGAAAGTACCCATCCGACATATCGGAGGTAAGAGGTCGAAAGGAAATGAGATGGGTGTTTCTTGAAGAATATACCGAGGGAAGTGATGCATTCCGTTCGTATAACAGGATCGAGGTCACGAAATCGATGGACAAAGACGCTGGATTTCAATGAGTCCAAGTAACATTCTTAAAATGAAGAGCCGTACCCGTCAATGAATTCTTTTAAGAATTCATCCAATTTGGCAGCTCTCTGTTTGACTTCCTTCAGCTTTCCCTCAAGTTCCTTGTCTTTTGCACTGGCCCCTCCCTTCGCTCTGCGCTTCTTCTCACCCTCTCTCTGTCGTCCGAGTACTTCAACCTCCTTTTCAACACCTCGTGTGACGTCGCACAGCGCTGCCTCGACATCGAGGGCAACAGCAGTCGACGTGTGCCGGAAGCTCCGTATTTGGGATGAGCTCATAGCTACAACCCAAGTTTGGAGAGTGGGTATCAGATCTGACGTGTACAGTACACCTAGATCTGCAGCAGATGAGATTAAACGGGCAAAGAACTCGGAAAGATGTGTGCGAAATTTCTTGAAAATGGGGTTCTTAGAGGTCAAGGGGTATGTGGGCGATGATTCCTAAAGAAATGATCTAACGTTTGATACTCGAAGGAGACAAGGGGGCGCACCTGTTTGAGACCTTCCGTAAAATGGTCCAGCGCATCAACGACACCGTCATAGTCCACTGCCTGATCCTCGTCAACTGAGTCATTGCATCCACAGGACCGCAGAATGAGATTAATCAATTCCGCCAACGCGGTCCCAGAGTGCTGCTGGAGAGACTCGAGGAAATCTTCCGCTGTTCCCTGCAGTGCAGCTGACGGGTTCATGATAGCGTCTGCCAGAGTACATTAGGTGTTATAGACACGAAAACGTCCAGACGTACTATACAGAGGGTTATCTGAATTGATTTTAGTGTCTTTCGCAAGCTGCTCCGGGTCGAATAACGCGTCTTCAGGGTCTTTGACTTTGCGTCCCCTCTGTGTGCGCGGTTTCTTCGCCGCAGGTTTTGCCGTTTTTCGCGCTGGCTTGGGTTTTGGTGCATGATATTCCTCTGTGGCATCCTCCTCGCCTGCGTCTGCGTCCTCGTCGGCGTCGCTGTCTGCTGTGCGCTTCCGTTTACCGCTATTCGTGACTGACAACAATTAGAGACAATAATGCGGATATATCGAGGCAGTCTCACTGGCATCTATACGTTTCGGCTGCTTTCTATCACGCTGAGAACGTCGTGGTCCTGCGGGCGACTCATTCTGGGAGGAATCCATGGGAAAACGCGTCGCGTGGTCGCGGTAAACAGGGTAAAGGAGAGTGGCGCTGTCACGAGAGTCACACAAATCATGCACCGGCATGGTCGGCACAGTCGGCAGATCCCGAAATTGTCAACTGTTGACGCTCAATCGAGTTGCAACTTGCACCTCTTTGCACAGCTCCGTTGGTTGAAATTTCTGAAATATAAACATTTGATGCTTGATTCGAACGATCATAACTTGAATACCCGAGGTGTTCTTGACGCTTCTTCCTGCCTTTAAATTATGCATGTTAAGTGGTAAGAATTTCTCAGCCCTCTCGCTAATCTGTACTAAAGCTGGACTCGTTGGCACTCGTAACTATGTCCACTTTGCTAAGAACAGCCGGCCCCTGGCGACGGGATTCTCGAGGACTGTAAATTACATCGTATAGAGAAACTGTGTCACGTGGCCGCGGTAATCGAGAAATGCCGTCGGGGTTTGCCGAAAACCTTCTCACTCGCTACATTCACGACTACGTTAGTGAGGTTGTAGAGATCAACCATCGTACGGCAGCCACGTTCAACTCGAGAACGATTTCCTAATAGCAAATGCTCTTTCGACCTCGTAGCCGTGTGCTACACTGTCATTTGATTCATGGGCCATGAGCTTAGCTACCAAACATCGGCACCTTATCTGTGCGTTCCGTCTTATTGTATTTCAGCTGAGTACTCAAACGTAATACAGTTGTTGATGGGCATTTCTAGACCAAGTGGTATCTGCACAAGTGAACGCGTGGTGCATGCGTCACTTCACTTCCTGAACCATATTGTCGACTGCTCCTGCATGGCGAGCATTGTTATCTCTTTCTTCGAACCTGATAACGGCCCGGCATGTTTTGTATATATGTATACTGAGCCTAGCTTCCTCGGATTATCTGAAGAGCTGTCTTCTGCGCTCCTTCGAAACCGTCAACTATGTTCCAACGATCTCTCCTGCTTCTCTTCTCTCTCCTGGTCCTCTCGATGGCCACCCCTACGCGACGCGCGTGGCCATCCGGTTCTGTCACTTGTGGTAGCAACACCTACAGTCTTTCTGCCGTTAAAAGCGCTGTATCCTACGGATACTCCTTGATCGATGACCCAATCGGGAGTGGTAAGTCGAGTTGCTTCGAGTCCCCTTATCAGTCAGTCTGACCGTGATCCATAGATAGCTACCCTCACACATTTCACAACTATGAAGGTCTTGACATGTGGTGCTCTGGTGAATCAGCCTACAACGAGGTACGTGAGAGACTGGTTCCGAAAACGCAATACTGACCGTACGTCGGACAGTTCCCCATCCTCAAGAGTGGGCTCTATAACGGTGGCTCTCCGGGTGCAGACCGGGTGGTTTTCTCTGATAATGGTGTTTATTGCGCGTACGTATTCATCAGCATTTTTGTCTGAATGGACTAGAATCAATAGCTTGATTCCAGCGTCATTACGCACACTGGAGCTTCTGGAAACAACTTTGTCTCATGCGATGGTGATTAACCTGCCTTTGTATATTGGATATTGTTGTCAGAATTTATTTGAGATCAATCATTCGAATTTCTGGCCGCGAGATGCGTGTTGGTTCCTTCGGAAGTACGAAAGTGGTCCTTTGCGGTGCAGCGCGACTTCTTGGATGCTTGTCAAACTTCGTAAATCCACCTTCGTTATCGATATCTCAGCGCGAATGAACTATATCGTCGCACCCGGGCATGGATGACTTACTCCGCGTCAGGACACTAGTCTAAATACAAAGGTTAGCACAGTGTGCTATTGGGGAAAACCATTACTCACATACTCTACACGACTTTCTCTATAATTTACATTGGCGTAGTTAGACAAGAAAAACCGGATTTCGGCTTCAGGCACGGTAACTGCAGTATGACCCAGTATGAAACTGATTACTCACTACGTCACGACCGAGAAACCCAAGCCATTGTAGAACCCAAACGGCGACAAATAGGCGACAAACTGTCTGGGCCATAATAAGCTCGAATCCTCACTCCTTGCGGGACTACGATCCTTGCAGCAAACTACTGCTATAAAAGACTGGCCTTCCAAGTACTAGAACCTCAAAGCTAACGCTCCAGTCCATGTCCATACTCTGTGTCAATTCACCCGTACGCGATCTCGGTCTCGAAGGATTATCCCCGAAGTTTGGGAGTCTTCATGCTGAATACTGCCGCGCTCTGATCAACGTTATCGATCATCCACGATCTCTGGAGGTTTGTTCGATATCACTGTCGCCGATGATGTTGCTCGACGGTTCTTCAGAAAATTGTTGATCACGTACATGAGTACTTGGAGACGTGTACGCGAATTGGGACTGCCTCGACCATTGAGAGCGTCTTCTAAAGACGCTCCGGACTCTTGATACACTAATATTACCCCTCCAGTAGCCACATGCTTCGGTGGTGTCATTTGATGCATACTAGTTGATCACTCTACATTCGTTTCATCTCACAGCGCCCGTCATCTGACCCGCAGTGCGGGTCCCTCCTAGTGCCCTATGTGAACGCTGGTAACACAAAGACGCCATTCAAATATAGTCGTTGCCGGTTTTCTTGACCGGATGATGCGCCCATCGCAATTCCTTGTGGCCCGCGTGTCGTCGACTGAAGGGCGGACACCGTTGTCATCCTGCCAATATTTCCTTGCACAGTAGATTTTTTGTTTCAAACATTTCCTGGGTATATATAAAACCTTGGTACTCTGGTTTACTTCAAGAACCGTCATCTCTCAGAATCGTCAGACTCGCACGTCATGTTCCATCAGTCGCTAGCCATTCTCGTTACTCTGTTGGCTCTCGCATTAGCTGCCCCTGCATTACCAATTGGTACCGTCACCTGCGGTACCAATTCATACACTCCCACTCAGGTCCAAGCCGCCATTAACGTTAGCGTTGCACACCTCATCAGTCCGATCAGTAAGTTTGGCCAAGTTTAATCTCTTCTTACTATAGCTGCTTACTGACGTGGCTCGCTCTGCAGGGAATTTCCCGCACCAATACAGAAACTTCGAAGGCCTGACTATGTAGTGCGCTGGCCGCGTTACAATGAGGTACTTGACATCAACTTTTCGGACCAGATGATTACTGACGTCAATAAGTATCCCATTCTACCTGGCAGTTTGTACTCAGGCGGCTCTCCTGGGGCTGACCGCGTCGTTTTTGATAATGCCGGTGACTATTGCACGTACGTGTTTGCATTCATGGTCTTTGTTTGGCTCTCAGAATTCTTCTTTCTCTTCTAGTGTCATGACTCACACCGGAGCTGTAGTAAACGGTTTTCTCCCTTGCATCGGTGTGTAGTAAGTGCAAACTATGCCACGATCGTCCTTGATCATATCGCCGTTCGGATGTGTGCATCCTGCTGTTGGCGGATATCTGTCCTTGTTTCTTTTTGATCCTCACTCGTTCTTACTTGCTCTATATATACTTTTACCTCCTGTCTTTCGGGCTCCTTCATAATCCAACTGTAGTTGTCAGAGTACCTCAGTCGTTTCACCGTCGCTGTGCCTGACTGAGCTCCGTACTTACATCCTATCCCATTATCAGTCCAGTGCTTTAAATAATCACTTAACTTTGACTTCGTGTCTGCAAGATTAGTTGACACTCCTTGCTTCCTCAAGATCAAGACTCCCATTTCCGGTCTCGCTTTCATCTTACTCCTTCTAATTAAAGACTATAGGTACTTGGATCCATAGACCAAATGGCTTGTGAACTCCTTTTACTCCGAAATCGACCTCCTCCCCCGAAGAAGATATTAAGAATATTTACTACTGTTACTAGCCGAAACTTGTTTCGTACGTTATGTTATGATGTGATTTTCAGGGGAAAATCAGGTTCTCAAGTGCTTTATATATTTAGGGAAAGGTGTGGGAACGCGACGAAATACAAGGCAAGGCGTCCGACCAGGAAATTGAAATGACTCTTCCAGGAAATCCCCAGGTAGCATCATCAACAGATCCATGACCTTCATGGTCTCCTCAAAGGCTCTGGGTCCCCGGTTCAACGTCTTAATATTTTGAGTTTGGATCATTACGCGCCTTTCACCAAAGCATGTAACTGGCATTCCGGCTGACGCATTTGGCTATGACACTTTACGAACACAAGGCAGCCGTAGAGTGCTTGCAAGAACTTGTAGTCTTGGCCGGTTAACTGCCTCTTTTTAAATTTAATCGCCGAGGGTGAAGTTTCCCCCCCATTTGGACTTCTTCAGCCGTGGGATAGTGGAAAGGAGAAAGGATGATCTTAGAGTCCTGTTGTGTATCGCTGCTGGATATTGATGCAGTTACTTTTTTCCAGAAGTCGCGATGTTCCGTCTTACAAGACTGGAACAGCCAGAAGTAGAATGCGACTTCTTACCAGCATCGAGAAGATATTCGAGGTATATGCGTAATATGGCCTAGCACAAGATGGAAATAAAATTTTTACTTGAAATTTATGAAATACCAACGCATTGCGTATGTGAACTTGAATACTCATAACAGTAACTTGAAAGTTGAGTTGTTCTTGACCCCTCAGGGCGTCGTCTCCTGCCTTTAAATTCTGGATATTATGTGTAGTAGAAATTTTTAGCCTTATCGTCAACCTGTACTGAAGCCTCTTGCTGATAAGAACGGCCGTAGACAGCAGACGAGCAATAAACGAGCAATGGCAACTCTCGAGAAACTGTGTCACGTGATCGCGATATTCAATACTAAACGGAAGCCGGCATATTCCGACGCTTGTTAAGCTCCAGCCTCCAAATTGTCAGCTCGTTGGTCGACTCCGAAAATGATACAGGCTCTCATCTTTGATCTCATGGGCACTTGTACCGACTGGTGCTCTTCTGTACTGTCTGCCTTGGACTCCAAGCCTCCCCTTGCTGACCCACACTCCTTTGCCATGGACTGGCGCGCCGGTTTCTTTGAGGAAATTCATCGCCGTTTCCAGGCAGGCGAAGATCCTGAAGACATAGATATCACTCACAGGCGGGTGCTGGATCGTCTTCTGTCAGAACGCAATATCGGGATGGACTCGGCTTGGGACGAGGAAACGAGAAATGATATAGTTCGAAGCTGGCATATTCAACGAGGTACCAGTCTGAGTGATGTCAGGGAATAGACTTACGATATCTACTGCAGCTTGGCCTGATGCAGTTAAAGGGATCGAGAGACTGAAGAATGAATTTTTCGTGTGGGTGAAGAGACTGCTGGTATTAAAGAACATTCTTTGACCGTGTCTTTGACAGTATCGTCCTGGCCAACGGCACTACACGTCTTCAGCTCGACATTATCCAGTCATCCCAACTCCCATTCCATACTCTATTGTCGTCGCAGCTCTTGGGCCTCACAAAAGTATGTGCTTGAGTGATATCTCGTCACAGTCCTTCTGACTCTTAGACGACAGCCCGACCCAAAGATTTACCAGAAAGCCATAGATTTGCTCAATCTCAAGCCCGAGGAATGTCTCATGGTCGCTGCCCATGCCTATGATCTGAGAGCTGCTGCAAGCACGTAGGTTACTCCCTCCACGACTGTGTAAGTATCATACTTACATTGTCTGTTTTGCAGTGGGATGAAAACAGCTTACATCCACCGATCTACCGAGGATCCAGAAGAAGATATGGACCGCTTGAGACAGACTTTTGACTTTTTTGTTGAAGGGACAGACGGAAGCGATAGCAGTGGGTTGGTTAAATTGGCGACCATCTTAGAAGCATGACTATCGCTGGAGGTCGCCGAAACAGCGAGCGACAGTGAAGCTGAAGTCCAGCGAGATCTGTGTCATAAACCGAGGACAAGGACGGCCACAAGGGAGAGGGTGGTACGCCAACGTTGCTGCTGTTCCGCCGACTCGGACATAGGGTAAGAGAGACCGCGAGGAAGAGGCAGGCTGCCGCGTGCGTCTGACGGGATGACGATGACTCTGGGACTGGCGATGAAGGAGGAGGCGAGGACGAGGCTGTCACGGAATTCGCTCAATAAGTGAAGGAGAAACTTGCACCCCCTGGCGGGGGCAAGCCGTTTCGGAATACAAGGACAGGTTTAGATTATCGAAGCTGACGAGCTCCGACAACTCGAAAGGCGACGAGAAAATTCATAAATGGAGGGATTTCCTTGGAGGTGTCGGTTCTTTACAATTATGTTTCCAGATTGTACTAAAAGAAATAGGACAGGAATGCATGCCAATGCCAAATACTTTTTGTTCTTCCCGATCGTCATGACAAACGACTCTACATGCATCCCATCAATGCGACTCGGACACCAAGCTTCCGAGACTCGTTGTATCACTTTTACCGGAATCCTCTTGCGTTCAAACTAAACGCGAAACAGCGAGGGAAAGACTATGTCATTGGCAAGGGCAAACGTTGTTCACGCCTTCCCACGACGAGCGTTAATCTCATCCCACCTTATTCTCGTCCTTGCCTGCCAAATGAAGTCGGGAAATTTTTCATCAAGATATGGTCAATAGTATGCGAGTGCGAGATAGGAATGTCTGTATGTCAATAATGGTACAACAAGTAATTAGGGTATATATTTATATTCCATTGAAATCAGCCGACCCTCCACACCTCCACTCCCACGCACTCAAATGGCACTGTCCCTCTCATGCTATTCCCTGGAGAACACAACGGCTCATTCGCAAATGTCGGACATGGTGCCGACGAACCGTCCAACAGGTTCGCATTGATGTATAAGCCATACGCCCCATCTCCACCCCCAAAGCTCATGTAGTCAGGTTCGCACAATGCAACATAGCCGTTTCGTCCTGTCCATTTAAAGACGGACAATTCATTTCCTGAATAGCGCCATAGGAAACTGCCGAGAATGGATGAGAAGGAAGTGGAAGGAAATGGAAGACTTACGATTCGCCGCTCCCATAATGGCCCTTTCCCCTGCTCTGCCGTATCCCATCGCTCACAAACGCGCCGAAAATGGTATCCCCTTCGTCCTTGAACACGACAAGTGCACCACATGGCTTCAACTGCTCACACCGGGCATAAAGCGTGTTGAGTGATATGCCGTGCTGGTCTAGAGAGTAGAGGAGCGACCATGAACGGGGGAGGCGGGAGAGAGCTGGAAGGTGGTTTCTAATCTACACTGATTAGCATTACATAGAGTCAAGGATAAGGCTACAACCTACCATGTTAGCTAGATGCACGTCCAATATACGTACAGTCCCCTCCCTTCTTCCCTTCAAATCAACATAGGGAGCCTTCTTCTCGGCGAGAACTCCCACCTCCCAGTCATACCCTTCACCACGGTACCCCGGCGCTCCTGTGGGTGGGATATAGACGACAGACGACGTTTCTGATGCGTTGCCATGCGGCGCGAAGGGGGTTTTGTGCGAGATATTCACTGGCACAGACGGATGTGGAGGTGGTGGCTCTGCAAGGTGATACAAGGCATCTATCTTGCGAAGAGAGTTCATCCAGCGCGACGGCCGTGGCTGGGCATCTTCGGCAGGCGGTGTGGAAGAAACGGGGGACGTGGACGCTATGGGAGGTGCTGGCATCACCACAGAAAGCGTCGGCGAGCGTGTAGGTGAATGGTGACGATGTCGAGATGACGGGCTCGACACTGGCGACAATGACGGGCTCGACGAAGGATGCACGGACATGAGCGTGTTAGTAGAATGACGGATGCCGGTCCGATTTTGCCGATTCAGGGATCGGCGAATTTTTTCTCTGCATTCACCACAACATGCGTGGTCCCCGTTCCCTACCACCCCCGAGCAAGAAAAGAAAGCTCAGCAACGATTCCAAGGCCCTTCAAACGATTCAAGATACCGAGCAACAGCTTACCCGTGCAGCCGCCAACAATGGATCTCTGAACCCACTGGCCGACCTTTTGGATCTCACTTGCTCACGGAAGGATTCTCAGGAAGTTTCGAAGGGCATATATGCGCTGTATCGAGTTTTTGTGCTGGTGATAAGTAATGGGAAGTTGTCGGTTGCTGGCGATGAGAGCGCAAAGACCGTCAAAGCCTGGCTTTGGGACCGACTAAACGAGTATGTCGATTTTCTCGCGGGACTGGTGAAGGACGAGGAGAGATCCTTGAGAGTGCGTAGTCTTTTTTATATTATATATGTACCTGACCCTTCGCACAGGTATCGGCCCTTCAAATTCTCTTCTCTCTGCAAAAACACTTGTCTTCCGCAGCGACCAAGTACTCAAGTCCTTCGGTACCACAGTTCCATATCTCTCACTTCCGAAAGATTGTTTCTGCTCTTTTATTATGTCCTTCGTCTCCTCGGAAATCCTCTCAAGCTTCAGATACGTACATCGACGCAGACGTTCTGCAAGTCTTTCATGAAACTTGGTTCAGCGTGCACGACGATATTCGATGGTTCTTTTTACGAGAAGCAGGGTGCGCGAACGTTGCTCATCATTGACATACCATCTTATTGACTTACCGTCAGGACATTATTGACTACGGCATCGACTAAAGAGCATCCCCAACTCCCCGTCAACCTTCTGCGAATCCTCGAAGATCTCACCACATTCCCCACCGAATCTTCGGAACTGAATGCGTGGTGGATATCAGAACTCGGCGCAAAACCACCGAAACCAAAAGCCGCAAAAGGACAGGACGGTGAAGATGACGACGGCGAAGACGAACCTGTTGGAGACGCGCCTGAGGACGACTGGCGGAAGTTTTTCGACGATGATAAAACGGCAAAAGATACCGGCAAGACAAAGGCACCTGGCGCGCGCGTTCATACATTGACGATACACCAATCCCTTCATTCACTCCCTTCACACCGTGCGGTCTTTACTAGAACCTGGTTAGAGCTTCTTTCTCGGTTGTCTGTTGCAAACGATGCAACAGCGACAAAAGCCCTTGCGACCCGTGTATTGAATATCATGCATCGGGGTATCATGCCCCACTTGACAAGACCTATGCTGGTGATGGACTGGATTGGCGCATGCGTAGATTATGGTTCGTTTGATGGTCCTTTGGTGGCTGCCTGGATACTTATTAATGTTCTAGGTGGTACTGTGGGCTTGTTGGCGTTGAATGCACTATTTGTACTGATGAAGGAATATAACCTGTGAGTGATTATCTCTGTTTTTTCTAGCAACATTACTCATCATGTATACAGTGACTACCCTTCTTTCTACACGCGTCTCTACGCCTTCTTGGACCGCAATCTACTCCACCTAAAACATCGTGCTCGTTTTTTCCGAATGACCGAACTTTTCCTTAGTTCTACGTATGTTGAACCTTATTCTGTATACTTCAAATTTTCTAATATGCACTAGACATCTTCCCGCGACACTCTTAGCATCATTTGTCAAACGTCTAGCGCGCCTATCTCTTTCCGCACCTCCTGCTGGAGTCATCATTCTCATACCCTTCACTTATAACATTCTCAAGCGCCATCCTGCATTGATGGTCATGATTAACCGGACAGATATCGATGGGTCAGAGGGTAACTTTCATCTCCTGTGTCTATTTCACCCCAATTTAATCATCCTGTAGATCCTTTCTTACCCACGGAGTCAAACCCGTTGAGCACAAATGCCCTCTCCAGCTCTCTCTGGGAACTCCAATCACACCAATCGCACTACCACTCTGGCGTCTCGACTCTGGTGAAGGTGTTCTCCGAAGCATTCACCAAGCCAGGTTTTTCAATGGAGGATTTCCTCGACCACACATACGGGACAGTGAGTTGTTTGTTTGCGTGACAACTCAAGCGATGATGCTGATTTGCAAAGCTCTATGATACAGAGGCGAATCGGAAAATTAAAAAAGAGCCAGCGCTTGGGGCTTCCTTGGAATTGGGAGACCAGGCGAAGGTTGCGGCGAAGCTCTTTGGTTGTAACGAAGAAGAGGACGTTGGGGAAGAGGATGTGATAAATAATTTGTGGACGTTTGGAATTTAGTGTGCAAGGGTTGTTTGGATTCGATGCTGGCAATTTCTTGTAGAGTATTGTCCAACGAGAGAATTTTTTTCTGAGGAAGATTGCGGCTGTGAGTCTTTGATCATGACGTCAGAGTGACTCGAAGAAAATTATTTCGGCCGAAGCCCAAAAATGCACCTCTTCACCAACGATGAAGTATTTTTCCACCCGAGGAGGCGACCAGGAGTTGTCCTTTGAAGAGGTCGGATGTCGTCGCCATCACCGCTTTACATTTTCTCAATATTTACCCCCTTAGACCGTCCTCACTGGGCTCGCACCGAACGGTGGCCTCTACATCCCGGTCGACATTCCCTCACTTCCGGAAAACTGGGAATCAGAATGGAAGGATTACTCCTTCGTCGACCTGTCTGTTGCTGTCCTGTCACTCTACATCTCTCGCGAAGAGATCTCGGAGCAGGAACTCCGGGATCTCGTCGAAAAGTCATACGCTGGGTTCAGGCATCCAGATGTGACTCCGTTGAAGAAATTGGGTGAGAAGAAGTACGTGTTGGAGCTGTGGCATGGGCCGACGTGGGCGTTCAAGGATGTCGCGTTGCAGTTGCTCGGGAACCTGTTTGAATTTTTCTTGAAGAGGAGGAATTCTCGGCGCACGGATGGTGGAATCGATAAATTGACTGTGGTCGGCGCGACCAGTGGGGACACTGGGAGGTGAGAAGCAATTATCTCGTACCAAGCCAAGGTACTGATTTCCTCTCCAGCGCAGCGATCTACGGTCTACGAAACAAAGCCAATATTTCGATATTCATTCTGCATCCTAAAGGTCGAGTCTCGCCCATCCAGGAGGCGCAGATGACGACCGTCACCGACGCCAACGTGCATAATTTAGCCGTCAAAGGGACATTTGACGATTGCCAGGATATCGTCAAATCCCTCTTCTCCGACACCGAATTCAACGCTACCCATCGCCTCGGCGCCGTCAACTCCATCAACTGGGCCCGTATCCTTGCACAGACCGTCTACTACTTCCTTGCCTACTTCCATTTGCGCCGGGAAACTCAGAGCGAGGTGCAGTTCGTCGTCCCAACAGGGAACTTTGGCGATATCCTCGCGGGGTACTACGCGAAGCGCATGGGGCTCCCTATGTCAGCCCAGCTGGGTGTGGCAACCAACGCTAACGATATCCTGGCGCGGTTTTGGAAAACAGGACGGTACGAAAAGGTGGATTCAGCACCGGAACTGCCGGTGTCAGACGGCAAGCAGGGAACGCAGGATGCTAGCGGCGTCAAGGAAACGCTTAGCCCTGCGATGGATATCCTCATATCGAGCAATTTTGAGAGGTTGCTGTGGTATCTCGCCTTTGAAAGTGTGGAGGGTGCTTCTGATGTCAAAGTGAGGAGGGCAAAAGCCGGTGAAATCATCGATGGATGGATGGGGAAGATGAAGAAGGACGGCAAGGTTGAGGTACCTGTGAAGGTTTTGGAGTCTGCACGGAGGGACTTCTGTGCTGAACGGGTTAGTGACGAGGAGGTATGTATTTTCCCTTTGACCTCCTACGCCTGTACTCATGTTTACTATCACAGACACTGGAGACGATCAAGTCACATTTCTTGGGATCGCCATCGTATGTTGTGGACCCTCATACCGCCGTCGGGTTGACCGCAGCTGCAAGGATGGCAAATTACAAGTGCGGGGAACCCATGTTCTCGTTTATTCATTTCTGACATCCTCTATAGCTCACCTTCGACCGTCCAAATCGTCCTGTCTACTGCCCATCCTGCCAAGTTCTCAGAAGCGGTGTCGCAGGCACTACAGGGATCCTCACAGTTCAACTTTGACCGGGATATTATGCCTGAGGAGTTCAAGGGTTTACTGCAAAAAGAACGTCGTGTTATCGACGTCGAGGGACCAGATGTTGAGTTGGTTAAGAGGGTCATCGAGAAATATGTGTAAGTAGGGTAGTTGTATCGAAAGCTTGTTTGGAGAAGATGTATCAAAATATAATAGGTAAATTGTTTGTATGCGGCACCTAAGGTAGGTCCCGTGTTCAATCGAAAAAGTGCCTTTGTTTGCTCTTACTAAGTCTCTTGCAATATGAACTCCTAAATTCTCGCTGAGATTTCTGCACACGAAAATTACAATATGGGTAATATATTCCTGGAGCCCTATACTTTACTCAACGCGTTTTTATCACCATCATCGCTTTGTCCGTCTGTGTTGTACTTGGGAGCTGAACGAGTGCACTGTCTTGGTTTGATGCTATCCCTGACGTTCCTTCCGCAACTCAGGATGCTTCAAAAAGTGGTGACGTTGGATAATGAGATCGGCACGATTAGCTTGCAGGATGTCCGTTATCGATGAACAAAAAAGTAGATTGCAATATCATAACACAAATTATGCCAATTATAAAATCATTGAGAACGTCGTGTAGTCGGAACCCCGTCGATTCAAAATGTCCACTTGAACGTGCGGGCATAGCGCCCTGGTTTGAAACACCTTTCCGATTGGAAAGAGTGCTACGCCCGCACGTTCAAGTGGACATTTTGAATCGACGAGAAGGTAGGGGAGACAACCACGTCGGACAAGCAATAGCTAGGTGATATTCATTCTCCTGGCCGCCCTGCATTTGAGATAATTCAGAAATGCAGGGCGGCCGGGAGAATGGATATTAGCAAGGTATTGTTTGTCCAGCCAAGGTTATCGGGAAAGATGATTAGGAGTGCCGAGATGTCCTTGAGAGTCCGCTACATCAAGAAAGTCTGATATGGTAGAAGAAATATGTAGGTCGTTTAAGCTTGTCCTTGCTGAGGGCATATCTCGTTCCTCTTTGATAGTGTGCAACTCAGCTAGTACTTGGGCTGCATCTGGTCTACCGGCCGTTAGTCCTTCGAGGCAACGCTGAATGAGGTCGTATAGGCGTCTAGATGGTAGCTGGTCCGGCGAGATCAAAGGTTTCTTTCCAGTGGAAATCTGCCCATAAACCTCGTCCTCGTCCACAATATCTGCGTATGGATGATGATTTGTGTATATCTATACTACCGTGAGTTTTTGGGTGGAGCTGTCATGATTGATATTCATACCTCGATCAACGTGCATCCAAAGGAATACACATCTCTCGATTCAGGTTGTACCTCAATCTCTTCTCCGGAGCGAATCAGCTCGGGTGCCATCCATCGTAAACTTGAATCGGGAGATCGAAGTGTCTGTGTCTTCGTTAATGGGAAAGCGCAGATCTTTTCGACCGCAAAAGATGTCCCGAAGTTTCCGAGACAGCAGGTAAAGTCATCAGTGAGGAATATATTGGCCTAGGATGAAAGATAAGCATGAATTCGATCGAAATACAATACGAACTGACTCCACGAATATCAGAGTGTACGATAACGGGATCGAGGTTATGAAGATAGTCGAGGCCATTTGCTATTTCGGTGATCTGGCACAGAAGAGTTAGATGTCCTTTCAAGCGTAGTTGTATGGAGAGCTCACATATTTTAGCCGATCATGGTCTGGATTTTGCTCCAGGAACGACGTGATGTTGCCATTGCTCATCCACGGTGACGAGAGGCACAAATAGGGCGCAAACAGATCGACATTAGCACCAAAGAACGGGAGAATATTTGGATGAGAGAGTGTGCTCCATATCTGAGCTTCCGGACAACATTTCTCCTACACTTGATGAACACTAGGTAGTTTTTAAAGAGACAGGAAGAAATTACCTTATAGCCGCTTCTCTTCACGCTCCGAATAACCTTGAAACAGACGGAAGCATTCTCAGTAGTTCGCCCTTTCCAAAAATCCTGCTTCCATTTCAGTACGGCCGATGATCAAGATCTGGAGGGCATACTGACCGCATTGCCTAAACGTCTCCTGAAGGTCGCTTCTGCAACGGAAAGGGATAGCGGAACCTCCTAGAAGGTCAAACATGGCTCGCAGCATTCACTAATCAAACAACTCACAATCAGATGACCGGGTTGATCATCCGAGTCCACAAGAGAAAAGGATGGCGAAGCCTACCAGAATGTCAAACGTGCCTTATATCATTCAATCAACTCACAATTAGATCATCGAGTTGATCATCTGAGTCTTGATCAAGGGCCGCATGAACCTTACCGGAGCATGTAGAGTCGGCTGTGAATGAGAGCGACCTTTTATCCAGCTCATCCCTGATCCGGGGCCAGAGACTTTCGTCCGTAGTGCCTTCATCTACACCGAATTCTTGCATGATATCCATCCATTCTTCGTCGTGTGTGACTACGATATTGAGGGATGGATCCTAGAAGATATGAATGCATTAATACGGATTCATGAAAGTAGAGGGAAATTTCACCTTCGCCAAGAGATAAGAATTCATAGCTGCCGAAGGATTCATAAGCTGATGGGAAAATAAGTTGCAATTTTCAAGTACGATTAGTGTCATTGTGCTCACTTCACTATCTCTTGGAGGGAATTCAGATATTGACGTCTTACAGTCGAAACCCGTGTCTGACACCGAGTCTGCGCTTGAGCCCACATCTTCCTCGCTATCCATTGCTGATGGAGTGCCACATGATATCCAGCTCGTCAGAAGAGAGCGGAAGTACGAAAAACAATCCGATGAAGCAGATTTCCCGGATAATTGTGGACAAGCCCTTTTATCAAAGGAAGGGATCTTGTCTTTGCGAGAACCAGAGATGTCCGTCAAGACAGTTTTCCCGTTGGATTTGAAAAGGCCATCCGAGAGTGATAATGTAAAACCGCGTGCAAAAATGCACTGGTTCTTGCGATCCACAGGATAAGGATAACTTGTCGAGGCAAGAGGGTAAACGCGCGTATCTGCTGAGAATCCAGCACTCCACGTATGGCTGGCTCTTATGTCTCCGCCTGCCATGCCAGCTGCGATAAAACTAAGGCGGACCGAGCGACTGTGGGAGGGCTTGCTAACGGCTGCAGTGCCCCAAGAATCCGTTTTATCGCACCCAGTGACGACATATAAGGACCCATTCGGTGCCTCTCGTCCCAAGTATTGCGGGCCATTGACATAGTTATACCAAGCTGCCCCATTAGCGGTAGCGTACGCTTTGATCGCCGCCTTATTTAAAATTTCGTGCTTTGTAGCGCTATTCGGAAGACATAAGATGGCCGCAGCCTCTGTGGTGGTGCTGAATTCGAAGGATGCCTCCGCCCGGGCAAGACTAGTGTAGGGAATGTAAGCAAAAATGAGAGGGCCAGCGAGCGTTGCGCCACACTCACCCAGTTGCATCGGCCGAAATACCTGCTGAGATCTCCATGTAGTTGACCTCGGCGCTAGTGACGTTATAGCCATAACAACCAGGTATGACCCGTAGAGGTTCGGAATTCGATGGACGAAGAGGATGAAAGTTGGGTGGTACGTTGCCGTTGTTGACGGGATCGTCTGCATCGCTGAAGATGTTGAAGAGATAATCAAAACCCCCGATGTCATTGAGGATGCCTACGTCCCCAGGATGTACACCCCGCTCAGTGTAGGCAGCCGGGCGGCTGGAATCTGGTTCAGGGTACCAAAATGGATATCCATGACCTTTGCGGATGAGATGCGTGGTATAGAGAACGTGGGGACGTTGCTCCATCATAACGGAAGGGTTAATGAGTGACTTACTCGCATGGTAGGACTTATTTATGTAGACGCCCATCAGTTCAACAGCACCTGCTGCAAGTGAGCCAGAAGCAAACGCCCACGGGGAAACTTCGTGTGTATTGGACAGAGCGAATTCGAGCCGATGCTTCGGAGACTTCGCTAAAAATGAATCACAGCCTTCAAGATAGGACTAGTGTAATTGCGCAACGCAGTGCATGAGTACTTTGGCAGTGCAAAGAATATCGATGCCTGTATGCAATCGTGCAGATAGTGAGCTTTACCAAGGTAAATCAGAAATCAGATAAAAGATCGCTTGTGCACTTTCTATAAACGGTCTACTGTGCACGGCAATGCAGTGCAAATGCAGTGTTCGCTATAATTATGTCGAGGTTATCAGACGTTGCGCGGCAAGATCTCCGGGAAATCTTCAGGAAGGTATGTTCACAGGCACAATTTTTATCGATGGCAAAGTTGTATGCCATTAGACCGTATCTGCTGCAATATATATGGTCAGTTTTTTTTTACATTATAGGCTGCTTCGAACAACATTACCAGAAGGTTCGTTTTACACTGTTACGACACGTTTCCAGGATCCGTGTGGAAAGCGAACTTCAAGAGCAGGACACCCTGTGTAAGCCATGTCTCCCCTTGCACCGCTGCTCAGACTTCAATGCTATGCAGCCTATGCCTCAGAAACAGGGTCCTCGTAGGCAGAATAGGTGTAATTATGCGTGTAGGTGAGGAGAGAGAAGTAACTTACGTATTCTCCATTTTACATTCAGAATTCTTGGAAAAAACCTTGAGAAAATATTACGGAGCGACCATATATATCCCAGCAGATACGGTCTATTGTAAGTTACTGTTTCACACGGATCCTGGAAATGTCAAACCTGCCGTTTTCGCATTGATTTCGATGTCTGATGTCGATTAAATAAAACGGAAGAAAAAAGGTGTGAGGTGAAATCGGATTTCGCGGTGATTTTCGACGAATTTTTCGTTGAGTTCGGCAAATGCATGGACATTACAATCTAATTTTGAAAAGTCGTTGACAGGCGCACGGCTTTTGCACGGCAGCACCAAGGCATTTTCCATACATCGGTATCTTTGAGACTCCGCAAGAAATCAACACGAAATCAGCACGAACTTGGGCTCGAACCCGGGGGTTGTCAAAGCAAAATCGGATTTCACACAAAGGAATCCATGAAACCAGAGACAAAATCAACGTGAAATCGACGTGAAATCGAAGCGAAATCAGCAGGTTTGAATTCCCCTATTGTTTAAATCGCGCCCTCCTTGTTAGAATACAGAATAAGATATCATATAAGTAAAACTAATTAGTCGAAATACATACTATACTCATCTTAAACGACAGGCGGAGTGGTGGCAATGAGATCATTGGAGGGCACAGACGTGAATCCAACAGGTGTTACTTGTCCCGTTTCGTTCATCGACGATCGTGGTTTGCCCTGGGGACGACGAGGATCCGTAACACCAACATGAGTTGGCTGCTCCCACTTTGCTGGTCCGTCTCCAGCCACCCAGTCACCTGTGCGAGGATCCCGCTCGAAATCACCATCCCTGTACCCATATCTCTCCTGTAGCAACTTCAACAGAGGATTGCGCAGCGCGGGATCCATCCGCACGTTCTCCCCAGGAAGGTAGCTTCCGACACCATGCCGAGATAAGCTTTCCTCAAACAGTGCCTCTTCGAACGAACAGCCACAATTGAGATATCCTGGGGGTGCCAGCCGAGGGGGATGTACGCGTCGTTCGCGGCGGGCATCATGCCAAGCACATAAAGCGTTGCCAGCACGATTGAGTGAACAGAACTGACGCTGACGAGCCTCGGTACGAAGCCTCCAGGACTCTTGGAAAGACGGTGAGGTAGATAGTTGTGGAGATGAATTGCTGTTCAATTCCATCTGAAGCATTTGTATATGTTGGCTGTCCTGTTCACTTGCACGTTCAAGCTCCTTGACCCGTCGTCGCAGGGTGCGTATCTCTTCTTGAGGCGGTGTTAAGTATGGATAGTTTGATGATGAAGGCGGGTGCGCTGGGAATGTTTCGTATTGTCTGTATGGGTCCGCGAACGGCGGTGATGTGAATGATGAATCGTTGCGATAGCCATGATAAGCCATGGCGCTGACGTCCGCCTCTGCCGAGTCGTAGAACGGTGGTAAATACATCGAGGATTGAGATGGAGGCATTGGGGGCTTTAACTGTCTTGCAGGCCAGTCCGAAGCTTCGTTCATCCCCCCTGGAGATGGTCCTGAAAACCTTGAAGTCGAAGGAAGGATGCGAGGATACCCTATCGCACCCGAGGGGCTTGAGGGCATTGGCCTGTCTATCGCGGATGAGGCTGAGAAGGACGGCAGAGCCTAGTAGAGTGTCAAACATGCCTCGTAGGATTCAATAAGGGGGCTCACAGTTAGATTATCGAGTTGATCGTCCGAGTCCTGATCATGGGGCGCGTTAACCTGACTCAAGCGTGTGGAATAGGCCGTGGCAGAGAGCAACCTTTTATTCAGCTCGTCCCTAATCCGGGACCAAAGACTTTCGTCCGTGGTGTCTGCATCTACACCGAACCTTTGCATGGTCTCCATCCATTCTTCGTCGTGTGTGACTACGATGTCGAGGGACGGATCCTGGAAGATATAAATACAACAATACCGTTTCATGAAAGTAGACTAAATCTTCACCTTCTCCAAGAGATACGAGTTCATAGCTGCCGACGGATTCATGAGCTGCAAGTAATGAGTTTCTTTTTCGAATACAACTAGTATCATGATTAGGCTCACCACGTTATCCCTCGGGGGGAATTCAGATATCGACGCCTCAGAGTCGATGTCCATGTCTGACACCCAGCCCGCTGCATCATCCTTGTTATCCGTTTCTGATGACGCGCCATGGGACATCCAGCTCATAAGAGGGCGGAAGTATGAAGGGCGAGCAGATGAAGCAGCTTCTCCGGATAATTGTGGGGGCGCCCTATTATCAAAGGAAGGGATCTTGTCTTTGCGAGAACCAGAGATGTCCGTCAAGACAGTTTTCCCGCTGGATTTGAAAAGGCCATCCGAGAGTGATAATGTAAAACCGCGCGCAAAAATGCACTGATTCTCGCGATCCACAGGATAAGAGTAGCGCGCCAAAGGAAGCGGATAAACGCGCGCATCCACCGAAGAACCAGCACTCCAAGTGTGGCCAGCTCTTACCTCTCCACCTGCCACGCCTGCCGCAGTAAAACTAAGGCAGAGCGAACGACTATGAGACGGCTTCCGAACGGCTGCAGTACCCCAAGAATCCGTTATATCGCACCCAGTGACGACATACAGAGACCCATTTGGTGCATCTCGTGCCAGATATTGCGAGCCATTGACATAGTTATACCAAGCTGCTCCGTTGGCAGTAGCATACTCTTTGATCGCTCCCTTGTTTAAATTTTCGTGCTTTGTAGCGCTATTTGGAAGACATAAGATGGCCGCAGATTCCTTTGTGGTGCTGAATTCGAAGGATGCCCCCGCCCGGGCAAGACTGATAGAGGGAATGTCAGAAACGCGACCTGATACTATGGTCTGAATGGTTCGCTACACTCACCCAGTTGCATCGGCAGACATGCCCGCTGATATCTCCGTGTAGTTTACATCGACGCTAGTGATGTTATCTCGATAACAACCTGGCATAATCAGTAGAGGTTCGGAATTCGGCGGACGAAGAGGTTGAAAGTCGGGTGGTACATTGCCGTTGTTGACCGGATCATCAGCATCACAAAAGATATTGAAGAGATAATTGAAGCCGCCGATATCGTTCAGGATGCCTACATCTCCAGGATGTACACCCCGCTCAGTGTAGGCGGCCGAGCGACTGGAATCTGGTTCAGGATACCAAAATGGATATCCATGGCCTTTACGGATGAGGTGGGTGATATAGAGAACATGGGGGCGTTGCTCCATCACAACGACAGGTTGCTTAGTTGCATGGTGAGACTTATTTATATGTGGACGACCGTCGACTTAACAGCACTTGCTACGAGCCAGACGCGAAATCCCACGAGGAAACTTCGAGTGTATTGGACAGAACAAATATCGATGCTTCGGAGGTTTTGGCCCTGGAGATGAATCAGAGTGTTCATGATGGGACTGATGTAACTGCGCAATGCGGTGTATGTGTATTTTGGCAGTGCAAAGGATATCCATGGCTGTATGCAAGCATGCAGGTAGTGAGCCCTACTGGGATAAATCAGAAATCAGAAATCAGATTAAAGATCGTTTATGCACTTGCCAGTCTGATCTGCTGTATGCACGGAAATGCAGTGTTGGCTGAAAGAATCGCTCGGCTGATCGACTGATGCCATGGCTGCTCGATACTGATGGGGAGGGTACTGATACATACGCGACGGCGGATGCCTTTGTAGTGTCCTTCCTTTTTCGTATTATTTATATGGCTCAGTCAAAATTATGTCGAGATTGTATAATATTAGACGTACTGTCGGTGCCTAAGAACTCCGGTAAATCTTTAGGAAAGTGTGGGTGGAAATATTTACAGGCACAATTTTTATCATGAAGGTTTTGCGGTACGTCGATCGCGCGATCCGGTGGTAAAGAGAAAGATGAACTTGAAAGTCAGTGTGAGAATATCCTCGGCAAATCGGGCCGGGGAACCTCACCATCATTTTTTTCTACCATCATGGCCAGGTCAGCTCAAGCATCCAGGCGCCCTAACACAACGAAAAAGTCCCATGGAAAGGCTGATTCCAAAGCAAAATTCAATGCTGCCGGATATGCTAAACGCCAGGCCCGCAAAGAGAAGGAGACTGCCCCATCTGAAGACGTATACGAATATGCACCAGATGCTGTTCGGCGGTCCAAGGTTAAGCTCGATTTAGACAGAGACGAGGACTTTGGTGGAATACCTGACGGCGATGACGAGAGAGAGCAGCTGCGTGCGCGACTCATCGGCGAGAATGAGGAGGACGAGATGATTGACAGTGAAGACGATGAGGACATTGACAGTGATGCCGCGTTTGAGGAGAGTGACGAAGACAGGTTTGCAGGGTTCTTCTCTAGAAAGGTGGGCACTTGTCATTGCTTTCGATATCGTCTGGTTAACAATGTTGTAGAAGAAGGGCAAAGTAAAGACGAAGACGAAGCCTGCTGTACGATTTGCGGACGTGGATTTAAATGAGGACGAGGATATGGGCGAGGATCAAAAGGACGGAAGCGACGCAGATGAATATGAAGAGGGTGAAGACGATGAGTTCATCGACGTTCTCGACATATTGGACGGAAGGGGCGAACCAGACAACGGTACTGACAACGAGACCCAGCCATCTTCATCGAAAAAACTGACGCCTCCGACTCCTGCTCGTGCCCGCGAGAATGCGGAAGGAAGAGATACTGAGGAGGAGGAGGAGGAGGAGGAGGAATCAGATGAAGAAGATCCATTCACTCCTTCAGACGAGGATGAAGCGGCCCCGGAAGCCTTGGAGAATCTTCAGAGCTTCATTTCTACTCTGGATACCTCCTCAAAAAAGCGCAAGCCTTCTGCTGAGGACCTTCCTGTCGATGCACCACCGAGAAAGCGCCGTATACTGAAGGAACGGACAGAGGCAGGCGAAGAAAACGAGTTCCGCACACATGGTGCAGGTAATATATTGTCGTTACATTCATGGCAGTTTTTTCTAACGTATTTGAAGGATCCAAACTCAACTTGGATGACCTATTGGCTCCCCTTGCGTCCCAGCCCGACACACTTCTTTCTTTGAAAAAATCGACCAAGGTCCTCAATCCCTCCTCATCATCCAAAATACGTACATTGTCAGCACCACTTCCTCAAAGAGCCCAGGAACGTTTGGATCGAGAAGCGGCCTACGAGAAGACTAAGGAAGAAGTCGACAAGTGGAGTGCGACTATGAAACGGATTCAAGAGGTGCATGAAAACGCATACAGGTTGCATAACATCTGACCCGTTTTTGTAGGCTGAGCATCTCAGTTTCCCCCTTCAAGCTAAACCCGAGGGACGCGTTTCAGCACTAGAGCTAGCAGCAAAATTTCAGGTGCATATCTATTCATCGACTTTATAGTGCTTTACTTATACAGTGGCAGCCTACCACCGCTCTCGAAAGCTCTGTCGACGCGCTTCTTAAGACTGCTAGATTGCGCGATGAGGACATCCACGAGACGGAAGAGGGGATATTGAAGATGAACAATCTCTCGGTCGAGGAAGTCGCTCAGCGGCGTGCCGAGCTGCGCAAGACGCGTGAACTGATGTTCCGTGCCGAGATAAAAGCTAAACGGGTAGCCAAAATCAAAAGTAAGACCTATCGGAAGATAAAACGGAAAGAGAAAGAGCGTCTGGGCGAGAAGATTGATGAGGGAGGCAGTGATGATGATGAAATGGTAATGAAGAAGGAGATGGAACGGGCCCGAGAAAGGGCTACGCTGAGGCACAAGAACACCGGCAAATGGGCTAGGCAAATGCGAGGGAAGGAAAGCTGGGATGAAGAAGGCCGAAAAGGAATCGAAGAGATGCTGGATCGGGGAGAGCGGCTGCGGCGAAAAATCGCTGGGAAAGGTAGCGATGAGAGCGACGACGATGGTGATGGTCAGGAGAGTGTTGATGGTCCAGAGGATATACGGCAACACGCTTTTGACGAGTTGGCTCGACTGGATAACGACAACGAGGAACTGCCGCAGGACAAAAGTAAAGGGAAGAGCGTATTTGAGATGAAGTTCATGAAGGATGCCATGGCACGGCAACAGAACGAAGCCAACAAGATGGTGGACGACTTTGTGAAGGAATTAGGGGGTGGAGGTGAGGCGGAGGAGAGTGATAACGAAGGAGGCGATGACCCTTCAAGCGGTGTCGTAGTTTCCCGGACAGGTGGTCGAGTGACCTATCGGCCTGGCGCACCGGTAAAATCGTTATGGTGACATCTTTTAATGAAGCTAACTAAACCTTTAGACATCCCAGCCTCCAACCAAGACACCGAAACCTTCAACTGTCCCTTCAAGCGCAGTCGAAATGGAAGTCGAGAACCCTGAATCAACCTCGCCAGCACCAGTACCGGCTTCTGCTGCAACTTTGCAACCACCCAGAGACACGGAGGAGTCTAATCCCTGGCTTTCTGTAGGCTCATCCAGCTCCAAAGTGTCCCGGAAGAAAAACGAGGTCGTCGTGGACAAGAACAGCAATCTCACTGAGAAATCCAAGAACAAGCTCAAGAAAAAGGCCAAAAAGACTGAGAAAGAGAAAGCTATGGCGCAGGATGACGCTGTGGTGGAAATATCAGTCGAGAATGTCTTGACGTTGGGCAAAGTCGCGGACGACGATGGTGGTGATTCGGACGGCAACAGTGAAGTTGAAGCACAGGAGAAGATGTTGGAGACAAAGAACAAGAAGAAGGGAAAGCATGTCGCATTTGAACAGCGGGACCTCGTGAAAATGGCGTTTGCTGGCGATAATGTTGTTCAAGTATGGATCCTTTATCCGGAATGCCGTCTGTAATCTAACGTTTTCCTAGGAATTTGAAGATCTCAAACGTCGTGAAATCGAGGCCGACGCGCCAAAGGAAGTCGACACTACCCTTCCTGGTTGGGTTCGTTTCCTCTCATTTATTGCATACCATCCCATTCTCACAATGACGTCGTTAGGGCTCCTGGGGCGGTGCCGGAACGCGAAAGGCTCCTCCAAAGCCGTCCCTCATCAAAAAAATTGCCGGCGTCAATGCCGCTAACCGTGCAGATCATGGCAAAGGGCACGTCATCATCTCAGAAAAACGCGACAAGAAAGCAGCCAAGTACCTTGTCAAGGATCTGCCGTATCCGTATACGAGCAAAGCCCAGTTCGAGAGAGGCATGGAGCAACCGCTGGGTGTTGAGTGGAACACGCGTGTCGGATTCCAGAAGGCGACGTTGCCCAAGGTTGTTAAGAAGGTAGGAATCGTAGTTCACTCTTATGAAGGATGCCAGCTAATTGTTTTTGTGTAGATGGGCACTGTTATAGATCCACTGCAGAAGAAATTCTAGTAATTTTGACGTAGGGAGATTAATCATAATGTCCATTCGATGCGCAACGTGGTATGTAAACAGAGGCATGTGTCCAAGGCAGTAAAATGCGGAAAAGAGATGATGCAGGTATTTGGATGATACGATGCAAAGATGTCGTGATATACGACACAGGAATACGAAGAAAAAGTCCGTTTAGCAAGTGGGAACCTTTTTCATTTTTCGTCTCGCTCTAAAAATTCCAAAAGAAACGGTGAGCGATATTGAGCTCCATCGCTTCTTTATCCTCTCCGAACGTGTGTGTTTCACCTGATTCTTCTCGAGTAGGGCAGGCTCACTGACAGACATCGCGGGGAGCTGGACGGTACTTGTCGTGAGTGCCGCTTTACTCTGTGGCGATCCGGTTTGGGATAGGACGGCGCCCAGAGCTAGATTACGCCACTTGTCTCTTCCCAAGATCGTCGTCGAACTCGATGGCGACGAGATGACCAGAGTCATCTGGAAATTTTTCAAAGGAGCAGATTCATCTCGTCTTCACGTCGTGTGCTGCAGGTCGCCCTTACCTGTACTTGCCACGGCTGAAATCTTGTACATGCTAATGGCCTCTACGGCCATATCCTAACAATAGGAGAGATCATTTCATCTCCGGTGCGCGACTGAACATCATTAATACGCAAACACATAGGTCACGGTCTCGTGATGGTCAAGCATTTGAAAAAATTTTTGACCTGCTGCTCGTCGCGTTGCAAAAGTAACTCAAGTCTGTCCATCCTTTCCTACGATAAGTATCAGTCAAGTACGGAAATCGCATGGACACAGAAAACGGTACGCACCTTCAGTCAATCCCGGATTTGAGTAACGTTCTAACAACTCCAAGAGGAGAGGGTACCCAACTTCCACCCATTGGCGGTACACCGTACGGAGGAAGGTCATATACCAGTTAAACAAAGTTCGGAAAGGTATCTTCTTTATCACTTTGAATGCAATGACCATCATACAAATCCACCTACATAACCTGTTAGTCAAGACCACGCAAGAGCTAGTCACTCACATCACTGCAACGGTTAAACAGCCAATGACAAATACGGCTTTTAAGTTGGGATCCAGTTCCTCCCACCGATCACTAGACCTGAGCTGATCGATCTCATCTCTCAGGCGAGTATTATCACGCCTACAAGCAGCTAGGTCATCCTTAGCTTTTTGGTGCCTCTGTTCCTCCCATGGATCACGCTGACGCTCAGACCTGAGCTGATCCCTCAGGCGACTATTTTCACGCAGAGAAGCCGCTCGGTCATTCTGAGCTCTTTGATCCTTGTCCTCCATGACGCGTAGCCTTTCGTTCAATCGCTCGATCTCCTTCTTTCGTCGGTAGTTAGCTTTGGATTCGGATTTGAGTCGACGCTTCAATTTGCGTACTCCCGGTACTCCTTGAGTAAGATCAGGTTCAAGTTGGGCGGATCCATCACCTGGAAAGAGTCGACGAATGGCAGATGCAACGAATGGCCTGAATTTGGATGGAACATATTGGAGCTTGAGTATGCGTCAGGATATGAGACGGAAGGTCTTAGAGGGGCACTGACGTTGCTGTCTGGCTCGCCTTTAGAACCATGGGTGATCAGCATCGACACAAACAGCACTAAGAGAGGAAACACACCCAGAGGAAACCGGACCCGACAGTTTGGACACCAAGAGGTACGTAGGCCTTGCTCAGTGGTGGTATAGCTCGTGATATGGTTATCCAAGCATACCGAACAGTACACGTGGCCTAGTCACAGTGAAAAACTTGTTACAGCGGACGTGGAGGTAAAGACTGACCGCAGGGGGGACAGACAGGTGTATCAGGCTCGGAGATGCAGATGCTGCATGAGCCAGTCATGATAAATACGAAGAATGGTGAGATTCAGAGAATCCAAGCTCGCAAAAGTTGGTTCTTTCATCGTCGCTTCCTTTCTTCCCAGGTTGCGACTTGTCGGTCCGTACATCAATAGTCGGCTGTTCGGGCCGCCTTGAACGGACTCAAGCAGCTCCATAAACTCATCTGTCAAAGCCTGAAAATGGGAAATAGTGCGTACAGTCAATATACTGAGTATGCGTAGTCCAACAACAGTTCTACTTCAGTGAGTGTCGACCATGTCTCGGAGATGATGCCAGACGAGTCGTCCAGTTCAAGTCCTGAATCACTCGAGTGTTACGGGTTCACCATCTCTGCCTTCATTGAGACCGGCCAAGCGGAATCATCCATCAAGGTTCCATTGCAACGGTCTTATACCGGTCGAAAGCCCGTTATACCGTCCTCCCTCTCCGACACACCCTGCGCTACCCTCGGCGTCCAGGGGGTCTTGGATCGACTGAACACCACCCTCGGAACGTCATACACCCTGGGTACCCCATCACTTTCCGCCCTTCTTGAAGACTGCATTGAGAAGAAGTACGACTTTGGCACCGCATATAGCCATCTTCGCCGAGTATGGAACACAGACGACCATAGCAACATCCGAGATGTACTACACAGGCTTGAAGAGGAGGACCAGGAGATGCGACGAAAAGCAGTGGTCGGTAACAAGATCGTCAACCCGAATTTGCTACCTCGACGTGTATGGGACCTGTACAGCAATCGGGTTGTGCCATGGTGGGTCGCCAATGAGTCAGATGAATGGCCCCGGCCGATATCGCATGCGTGGGTCGATGAAAAGGACCGGGTGGATGTATGGACGCCTATCAACGGAAAGGAATGGCCCGTGCCGATCCCGAAGGACGCCAGTCTCGATCTCATCCGGATCGAGATGCTGAATCTGGGAGTGGACTACGTGTGGCTGGATGTGCTCTGTTTGAGACAGAAGGGTGGGCCGAGGGATCATTTGCGTGCAGAAGAGTGGAAGCTCGATGTTCCCACGATCGGAGGCGTGTATGCGTGGGCTGCTTGGGTGGTGATCTACCTGAGTGGCTTGGGCCGGCCGTCGAGTTTGAAGGAGGGAGACTTGGAGAGCGATCGGGGTTGGTTTAGGCGCGCGTGGACACTCCAGGAAGTTGGCATGCAGAGAATCATTGCCAGGGATACACCTGATGCTCCGATGCACGCTCAGCCGATAGACGAGCACGGCAACTACGAGACTGACATACTGACGAGGTTTCACAAGCAGCTCGAGTCATTGCAGGGTTTCCGAGATATTTTTTGTGTGCTAGCAGATATGCAGAACCGAGTGTCGACTAATCCTGTGGATAAAGTCGCAGGACTGGCGTTCCTTTTATATCCCATCACGATACCAGCGTACCACGAAAGCGAGTCTCTCGAGGATGCATGGACGGCGTTGGTGAATGCGATGGGCCCTGTGATGCGAGCGTGCTTCCTCTTTTTGTACCCTGGAGTTGGACTCGGATGCAAAAAATGGAGACCAACGTGGGAGCAGGTCATGACCGAGCCTCTGCCAGCGGATGATAGATGCCCTGGGTTTGTAAAGCGCGATGACGAGACAGACGAGGACTGGTATGAAGGGGCTTGCATTGAAAAGGGGCGTGTCCAGGGATTGGCAGAAGGCGGTGATCATAGTAGGTGCGGAGAGTTGGTTATTGAAGGTGTGGACGGGATGGCGCACACGTTCAAAATCCTCGTCACTCACCAATTACCGATACCTGAAGACACATATGCACTGATTGGTTCCAACAAACAGTATCTCGATGGCACACCACATCACTCACAATATTGGGCTTTTGGTCGGCGGCTACCAGAGCGGAGATTTGAGAAGTATTCAGTGTTCAAAATCACTGGCAGGGATGAAATAGACAGGCTGGATAACTTGGGTGTCACTAAAGTATCTCGCAATATTCTTGTTTGATTGTGACCAGTACTAGTATCTTGATAGATCCTTGACACTTGTGTACAATTTCGACGTGTATCCATCATGATACACCATGCCTGATTGTACAGTATCTTCTCGAATTGCGGTTTGCCGGGCTGGGACGTATGACCCGGTGAATATATCAAGGGATTCCATGTGTGCGGCTTCATCGTCGTCGGAACTGGATGAGTAGCCAATTTCCCATTGCGGCCTGGCTGATGAGCGAATTGGATGACGAGCTCTATGACGCAGGGAAGAGGATGCAGCAGTAGTCTGGATCGTGGATGTTTCCGTTGCGGTAGAAGGCTGGTAATTGTTGTTGAGAGAGTAAATTGAGGGATCGAGGAGGCGGGAAGCCTCTGGATGATCATATTTGGTAATTGAAGTTGTGCGGTGTATGTTGGTTGTTTTGTAAACTGTAATTATGAAGCTGAGGGAAAAATATTCCCGACTTGAAATAGAGAAATATGCGCCATAAAAGGAGTTCCGATGCTCGCGTCTGAGCGTAGAGTCTGACACGTGATCGTTCCCAGCAGACCAGAAAGACTCCACGTTTTCTATCCATCTACAGGACACCCCCAGTCTCCGAGTACTTCGAATTCCCAGACACTTTCAAATTCGTCAATCGCTGAGAAACTGCAGTCGCCGATACGATCAGACTCAAAGACATCCTTCCTCACTTGACGAAGCTCCAACGAGGGTCACAAAATATCTTTAGGGCCTAGTACATGCCGGCTCTCGGTATCTTGGGATACCAAACGAAGAGCCGCTAGAGATCTTCAGACGTTGTGATTGGCAAATCGATGCACTGCAAATGAACGATTGATTCGTCGACAGGTGAAAAGCCCTCTAAATCTCTCCAATGAACGACCTGTCCCGGCCTCTTCCCTCGGCCAACTGCATTTCCAGATCAACGCTCACTTTCGTTATCTCGTCTTCAAACCACTACGGACTCTCGTTACGATCAAGGTAACCCCTCTCTATCAACATGGCCAACATGCTCTTCAGCCAGGCTCTGCATGACATGCCGGCTTGGCGATTCTGTAGTAGTGAAGTGAAACCTAAACGATTCGGACCTGTGAAGGCCTGCATCGCCATCTCATGGAACATCTCTTGGTCAGGCATCGTCTTCATGCCTTTGACCTTCATGAAGGCAAAGACTACCGACAGCTTTTTGGTATAAGTCGTGACAGGGTGGACAGGAGTGATTGTTACACCCTCGAATCTGTCGGAACGAGGAGGTAGCTCTGTCCATTCGTATGCGGTAGCCTTGCCGTTTTCGTCTGTCTTGTAAAAAGCCCAGTGGAATCTGGCGAGTTGGTTTATAAGCTGATTGGTGGCAATGTAGAGACTGTTGGGCTCCAGAGGTACAGTGGGATTGCTGGCCGACATGTTCTTGTCTATTTCGATGGATCAGGTGGCAGTAATCGAGAGGAGAGGGAGAGAATGACTCGGACGGCTGAGTTTGAATATGATTGCAAAATCACGTCCGCCATCCGACAACTGTACGAGCCTTTCCCCAAGGATCATTCCATATCTCTGTTCGCTGGATTTCACCAGTATCGCGCAGAATATCTTCCACCTCTTCGGCCTGATCGTGTCCCACTTCGAGTGCGACAACAGCGTTGGGTTTGAGAAAGCCTTGACGCGAGACTATGCGGGCGATGGCGCGATAGAATTCAAGTCCTGAGGGGCCACCAAACAACGCCCTTGGATCCTCGTATCGCACGACCGACGGAGGGAGCTCAAGGTATTCCTTCCAGGGAATGTAAGGCGGATTAGAAGTGAGGACGTCGAACGGTGGCTCCAGGCTCTTGGGAAACGCTGGGTCCAGAATGTTCCCTTGCTGAGCTCTGAAGCTATTCCGTATACCGCCTGTTACATCATGTCTTGCAGCGTTCTCCGTCGCTAGCTCTACCGCGTCAACAGAGACGTCGACACCGCACGCACGCACGCTCCCTTGAGGCCATAGGTGGCATAACAGCAGCGGGATGCATCCGCTTCCTGTACACAAATCCAGGATAGATATAGGGCGCTCTGGTGACGGCATGATGGTCCTGGACAGTCTGATGGTCCAGTCCTCAGTTTCCGGACGTGGAATAAGCACGGGAGGCCGTACAATCAAGTCGAGACCACCAAATGGTTGGGAACCTGTAAAATATCTTTGTACAGATAAAATTACAATCATTTAGTACGCATATACGCACCGAGAATGTACTGCAGAGGCTCGTCCTTCAATCGTCTGTCGACAAGTTCAGAGAGTGATTTCTTCGACGTTTCTGCGAACGCCGACATCCATTTCAGCTCGAGCGTTGCTTGAGAACGACCTAGATGAGCAGCCAGTCGTTGGAGGAGCATACTCATCACTGAGGATTCATGCCAAACTTGGCTCGGAATTTACCGCGAACTTTTTTCTCTCTCTTTCTTCGACATCCCTCAACGGGCTTTCAGTGTTATGCCTGCTGCCCTTCGACACTGCCGGCCAGAAAGTGGAGAACATGGGATGCATGTGCTGCGGCATGCGCTCTTCCAACTCTGTATAAGCGGAGGAGGAAAACCTACTTAGGCTTGGTACCCCAAGGTCCTGGAAGACACCAACGTCGGTACAGAAAGGTGCATATCTGTCGTCCTGTCATTGAAATCAATGCTAGGTGCTAAATACAGTTTTTTCAGCGCTCTCGTCGCCATAATGCTTTTGAATAATCGACTCTAGTGACACGTCATGGGCCAGTGCTAGTAAGAAAAGAGCGGAGGCTATCCGGTGCGTACGGTGACGACTTCTCTCCAACGACACTGACAGGATGGCAGACAATAGCTTATACTTGAAAAAATATCTCGGCAGCTCGATTTTTCAACTGTCCACCATGCTCGGCAGCCAGCCAGAATTTCTGGGCCTGTATAAACTTCTATCACCCTTCATTCAATACCGGAATAGTCGATCCCGTTTACCAGGAAAGCGGCTTCGGTTTTTGGTGAGTAGTCTTTCCTCTAATGAGTCCAAGATGACACTTCGAGATCGTGAAAATGCATTTATCGTATTTTGTGACGTTTATGTTAATATCAATTGTTCCTACTGAAACTATTCTTTTCTTTCCTTTATCATTTCCTTCAGCTCACTGACGAGTTGATGTCCTATAGCTGCCCTTCATTCTTCGGATCATAAGGGGGATAATAGACACAAGGCTTGGAATGTTCGGTGAGAACCCCTGCAACGGTGCTCATCTGAGTACACTGGAGTTTATGGTCATTTTAATATAGCAGCGACATCTTCTCGGTTAATGTAAATACTCCCCGACAGCGGGTCTCTCCAGGAACTTGTCGGGAATATCAACTTTACGTGCCCGTATGTACTCCCCGAAGCTCTTCGCCAACCCATCCAAGACGGACGTGGAGCTTATGCCATCTTCAAGAATGCCATAGGTGACGAAGTGG
>JAUEPT010000259.1:0-40857 GCA_030435635.1 Armillaria borealis | reverse complement strand
AATTTGATTGACCTTCATTCGAGTCAACGTCGTTTCTTCCATTCTGATTCCACGATCTCCAAATACCGGCTATCAATCGTTGCATTGTACGCTATTAGCAGAAGCCTTCACGATCCTGACATTCCACCTCTTCCGCTGCCATCGCGGAGTATTCCGAGGCGATCCTCTCTTACATCACATCCGATTTATTCACTGGAACTTCTACACGTTCTCACAGTGGTTCAGAGTATGGGACCCTCGTTTGGACTTGCCGTGCTCATGCTCTTGCATGCATTGCTTGGTTTATAGAGCGAGGCTCTGAATTTGGTCATCGTTCCTCTTACTGAATGGGCCACGAGGCCCTTATTTTCTAACCTCCTTCGTGTCATGGCCCAAAGTGACGAATACTACCAGTACAACACCCAGCGCCTTCCTCATCAACGATTTGGCTCGCTCTTTGGCGTCATTAGCTTTTTATTGGGTCAAGGTCTCTCTGGAGGGATCTCCCATGCGTACGAAACGTTTCGGCAAGAAAGAAGTTTGGAGTACATCGCGCAGAGAAGCTCACTTCATATATGGTTCATCGAAGGACTGCAAGGCTACATTGCACTGCTATCGGAGGCGACTGACGAATCGGTCACGGGAAATCGTACAGTCATTGAACCGGAGGCCCTTCAATCGCATATCGAAGACCTCCATCAAGTGCCCGTTATCCTTGCCGTTTGCATGAGCATCGCTCTCAATGGCGTACCGCGACGTCCTATCTTATCCGCCCTGGCTTCAATTGCTCCTGATCACCCTGAATGGAATACGCTACTCGACATCGTAGACTGGCACACAGATGACGACGCCTTCCTCGAGAGCTACTACTCCGACAGTCGCGAAGTCATTCCGCCAGGCGATGCGAAGCGTCTGAAGAAGAATTTGAAAGAGGTTGTCGATGTCCTCACCGACTGTGTTGGAGCGGCAAAGGATCGTAATAGTAGTAATAGTGGCATCAACTGGGTGGGTGGATGATTTAACTCTTTCAAATCAACGACGATTGAAGGTTTTCATAGCCGCTGATGAAGTCCTACACTCGCACCGGGTCGTTGGAAACCCACCGCGGATCTCGATGGCGAAAGTGGAAGAAAATGCTACTTGGTTCTAGGAAGCTCGAAACGAACGCAACAAAAAAGGATATTGAGCAAGGATGATTCATGATCCGATTTGGACTAAATATCAAATGCATCTGTACATTAGCGGCAGTGAGGAGATTTTACAGTTAGTATGCTTACGATAGTATGAGTGGGCTTCTGCATGACGCTTGTTAAGACGATTCACGTTATATTTTATGTTATCAAGAGGGTCCAAAAAGGTTAAATTTTCAAAGATATAGTTTGACGGTACGGCATGAAGAAGTCCACGGCCACTTTCGGTGCTGAATCTTTTACTGGCTAAAGTACTATCATACCAGCGAAAACAATGACACCCGTCAACAGCTTGAAGTTCTTCGCACTCGACAACTTCATACCAGCATTCACTGCCCCAACTTGTGCGAAGGCGGTCGTGGTTCCTACGAAGGAGCTCGTGATGTTCGAAACCGGGATGATGGTCGTAGTTTGGGGGCCGCCAGTAACCGTAGTGTTACTGGCCGGAACTGTGGAGCTGACAATACCAGTGGTGGTGGTGATATTGACGCTTGTGGTGGCAGGCACATTCGCAGTGGTGGTGGACTCCGCGACAGCCGATCCGGAGATGGTCGGGCAGGGTCCGAAGAACGAGGAGGTCACATTCGCAACTCCGGTGCTCTGTGGACCAGAGGTAGCCGTAGAGGACATGGCAGTCATAACAACCGTAGAGCTGGAAATTGCAGTGCCATTACTGGCTGGAACAGTGACGGTAGTAATAGCCGTGGTATGATCGTTGGCGGTGGTCGTAGGGAAGGCGAAAGTTGTGGTATTGGAGATTGCAGTACCATTACTTGCAGGGAGTGTGACGGTAGTAATGCTCGCGGTGGTCGTAGGTACAGCGAAAGTCGTGGTGAATACATGCGAACTGGAGATAACTGGACAACTGGCACCCACAAAGGAAGAGGTCATGGTCGAAGTCGTGGGCCCGCCCAGGGATGTAGTGTTATTTCCGATGAACACGAAAGAAGAGGACCTAGCGATCAGTTTAGTCCTTCATCAACGTTTGTTAATCCGTCGCACTTACGGAGAGGCAGCCCTGGAAGAAGAGACGCCAGTGACAGACGAGAATACTACAATGGTAACGTTGATAGGGCTTGAAAACGTAACCGTAGTTCTATTACGGGGGAGGGTCAGCGATCGTAACAGAGTTAAGACCAAGGTTTAGGACAACTTACGGAGCGGTACCTGCCACCGAGGACGGCACCACAGTAGGCACAGGGAAGAACACAGGGGTCACCGAGGAGCTGAAGGTGAGTCAGTTTTCTATGTGAAGATGTTGTAGTCGTTTTGCTTACTGATTAACGATGGTCGTCGAAGCCACCTCGCCGGAGGGCTCCCTTATGTATGCCCCAAGGGCAACGGGGACGAATGACACTACTACGGCCGATGAAGCAAAAGCGAGAAGGAGTTTCATGTCGGTATCCTGGGTGAGAGTTGCTGGATGCTAGGAGGTTCAAAGTTTCGCCTTAAATACTTCGGTGTGCAGGTCAGGTTCCATGGGGAGCTGATATTAACGACTAAACTCGGCACACCTGGGGGAAATAGGAGTTTCCACGATGGGCTGAATATGCCATCTCCGTGTCCGTAGAGTAGCCGTGTCGAGGAAAATAGCACTGCCTTCCTTACCCGGCCTGCCAATGGCCTGACCAAGCCGTCATATATAATGCTTCCCGTTCCCATAGCAAGGACCTAGAGTCCATTAAGGACAGGAACCGTCACTGTCGAAGGCATTCCATTCCTGTTTTGTTGACCCGTGTAACTGGCTATTGGCTCAGTGAATAAATTTGGACCCAAGACTAGAAGGTTCAACCGAACACAGTCTTGGCGTGCTGATTGAGCATCCATGCATTCGACTATAACGTCAGTACACATCCTGTGAAGTCGGAAGAAAGGAGACAATATATGTATAGTAATCAAATCAAAAGACCTACTGCAAAACGATTGTCATCGAGGAGAGTACTCCTGTGTTGTGACTGAAGTCCAATGGATCGCTAGTTTATTGCATTTTATCGTTCGGTGGCCTACTATTTTGTGACATATTGATGGACACAAGTCACCAGGAAAATCATAGGCAAAGTCCCTGGATGATCAGTCTATACCTTTCTCCGGTACTTCTGGACTGGGCGTATGACTCGTGAAATTAATATTCAAGATCCGCGTGCGAATAGATAGCCAGGAGAGACACCTATGGCTATACACCACACGCTCTACAGCCTTACCCATGCAGCTTCTCGGGAATCCCTCGCCGCACCTTCGGCTGGAGGAGGTTTACGTATGTAGCTTTAAAAAGAGGTCTTAGAACGGCTTGTTGAGTTATCAATTGACAATCAGTATATTTCAAAGTCATTACCGGAGATTCGAGACATGAGTACGCCTCGGAACCTCTGGTAATAACTTCTTGAAAGTAGCGATCACGGCGGGTTTTGAGCACGAAACGCACCCCCCAAAAAAAATGAAAGAGCCGTGCTAATATGTAGCATCGTGAATATATCTGAAGAATCTCTCGGGGAACCAGGAGGACACAAGGAACGTCCGTTCGCTTAACTTTGGAAACGCTGAGGTCGTGACTCGTGGTTAAATTTTGGGTTGCAATCAAAGGTGTAATTCGGCCCGAAGAGCCGCCTGATGCCAAAAGATCGACGTTGAAAAATAACATTAGACTCGATAAAGTCAGAGTTATCAATTCCTTCAGCGATTTAGACTCAAACCAGTTTGCCTACCAGATAAGTTGTCGGCAGGCAGAAAAATGGCTATACACCATACTTTTTACAGCTTTACAGCTTCGCCGCGCTGGCACATGCGGCCGCAAAGGGCTTCTCATTATGCAGCCCGAAAGAGAGTGTAGAATTCGCTGTTGAGCTATAGACGGGTGTGCTTCAAAGTCACTTCGGAGATTGAAGCTGATCAAGTAATTAATTACCTTTCGAGAGCTGTTCGAGGGCCAAGATCACAGCAGACCTGCAGCAGGAAACATCCAGCTAGTTAGCGTAATGCTGATAAATGGTCACGGTAGGTTGTAGCACGATGCATACTGCTGCTCTGTCTGTCCAGGAGACCAAGGAATGCCGGCGTTCGGTGAGCCACGCACTGAGGGTCGTGGTTGAAATCGGAGCGATCGGTCCGAAGACGCGCGGCAACTGGATCCCGTGATAAAAATCATTGACCCAAATGTTTGACTTTTGAAAATTGACCTCCTTGAACGAACTTAACAACGTTGCAGTATACAAGGTATAATTTCTAGTAATAATGTATGTCAATCGTCCAAATAACGCTGACTGAGTCCAAACCACAGTGCGGAAATCCCTCCCCGTTCCTTGCGTCAACAGTTCCCTAGCTAGAGTCGCCACTCCAAAGTAGTTGGTGGCCACAGCTTGGCACAACAAAAAGGTCAGACGGTGCTGGCAGCTGGATGCTATAAAACTGTTGCTTATTGATATCACCAATCAGATGCTGGCTAATCCTGACCCTTGTCCTACCTGTGGGGCACGGAATCTCCGCCCGAGTACCACACAACCACTTCGCCCGCTACGCATCAGCGTCCTCCTCTCCGCCAACAACGCTCCACTACGACACGAGAAACCTGCAATATTCGATACTATTCGGAATAGCAAAGATATCTTGGTCGACCTCGATTCCCGAATTTCTGAAGCTCAGGACATCCTGAATCATCTAATTCGTGAACGTACCCAAGCTGCGTCAAATCTCCGGGATGCTAAAACCCTGCTCCATCCTATTCGTCGTCTCCCAGACGATGTCCTGAAGCATTTATTCATCACATGCACACGTTCACCGGAAGCCTGTGTCTACGATAGCATCTACGGGGACTGTCTCGATGAGAATGCAGTCCCCTGGACACTATCTCAGACGTGTCGGAGGTGACGAAGCATCACGTTGGAGACTTCACGATTTTGGTCCCGCATTGACCTAAACTTCGATCTCGAGCACACCAGCGTTTCTCGAACAGCTGTCGCTATCAGAGTGGGCCTTTACATCAATAGGGCTCGAGGCCATGATTTGGCGTTGGTGCTGAAACTCAGAACGGGAGGATGTCTCGTCACACCCTGTGTTCTCAGCGCTACTTTCCTGCGCGTCGCAATGGAAATTCCTTGTGGTTTCTGGACCAGTTGCGTCTTTGAAGGTGCTTAATCCCTGTGAAGGGTTTCTGGATGCGTTACGTTTCATCTACATCAATATCAACCCCAAACAGCCTCCGTCGCCCGCAGACAAGATTCTTGCGATGTTTAGGTTTGCCCCCCACCTTCGATACGTCCAGCTCTGCAATGCCGATGACGCTGAACGTGTTCTTCTCCTTCCCTGGTCTCAAATAACGCTGTATGAAGGCTCAGAGTGCCTTAGTGACGAGACAAATCATTTGAAAGTATTGCCTCAAATGAGTAGTCTCCAGAGTCTGCGTCTATTCTGCGACAGACCATCAGCCCTGCCTCCAACTCCTTCTGGCCGTGTTAACCTCCCTCTGTTGCTCAACCTGACTTTGTCAGAAGGGGTTTCAGCGCGTGCAGAAGGTCTGGCGCAATGTTTTGGCATGATTTCAGCGCCTTCTTTATCATGTTTGCAACTCGTCTATACGCACCGTCTTCAGATCTCGTTCCCAAAAATCATTGAGTCTGATGCGTATGCGATTACGACACTAGAGATGGTGTGCCGCTTTGACTCCCACCCGGACAACGTTGTTGGCTTTTTTGAAATGCTTTCTTCCATGCCTTCCATTTATCGCCTTACTGTTCGTGCGGAAGGATGCACTGAAGAATTCTTTTCAAAACTCACATATCGATCCGATGGAAACTCGGTCATACCTTGTCTTACTTCCCTCGACCTTCATCTCTCCTCGTTTGCTTTTACAGAGCCGACAGCATTTGTCGATATGGTGGAATCTCGTCGCCCGCCATCCATGTGCGGGACTACTTCTCGACGATTTCTTGAAGAAGTTAAATTGGACAAGGCGTTTGAAATGGGCCGATCTCTGATCGAAAGATGGTATATGGTGTGCGATGGAGGTTTATTGGTCCGTTATGGGACACATAATGTGGATCTTCCCCGTGGACCTGATGAGCTGGTCAAACCTAACGGACAAAATTCATATGATGGATGGTTTCCTGGTATGCCTGGAACATTCTGATTCACAGAAATGATCCAGACTCTAATGAAATCGTCGGCAAGTACTTGCTATACTGAAACAAATGATATTGAACAGATGATAGATCTCAGTAGTTATTGTTATTCTGTTCAGTTTCCGCCAAACTTTCGCCTTGAGGCTTGGTGTATATCGTATACGCTTATAGTTTACCCTGAATTTACAGATCGCTAGCGTACTACTTAGTATACATACGAGAATGATCTGCCCTGAACTTTCCTCATGCTCGCAGAGAAACGGTGTATGTAGCATCGAGTACAAGCAGCAAGCATGGTGGCACTTCGAATGGACCCGTGGCTGATCCGCTCTGATCCCGACTGCCGATCCGATTCGAGACGGATCTGGTTTTTACTTCCACCAACCAACCTTGTTTGTATCGCATTCTCAACAACACGCACAAAAGAGCAAGCATGGTGAATAATTGCCGCGGAATAAGCGCCCTTGCTAAAATGCTGTGGTAGAGCACTGCCGTCGGGTGGTTATCGCCTAATTATACAGGGTCGGGCACTTTATGGTGTTGGTGTTGTTACCGGCACAAGGTCCCAATCAGGAACGGTGGAAACGGTCGTGTTATGTTTTTTTTTCTAGGTGAGCATCGCATTTCCTCCTCTCTCTTCTACAGCTCATTCTCCACTAGACGAGAATCGGCCTTCGATATGACAATACCCAACGACGCAGTCAACGTAGGCGCCGAGCCAGGATTTGGTGAAGCCGACCCAGAGGGGATAAAGTCTTTCGTCCCTGGAAGAGGGTGTTATCGCCGCAGACCTATGGCTGGTGCGTTTCGCATCCGCTTACCTATAATTTTGGCACTGATGTCCTTTGTCATGTTTAGACTCGGACCTGGGCCTGAATGACTACACGGTACGGTACAGTAAAGATCGTATTGGCGAAGAACTGTCACCTCAGGGCCGCTTTTGGCGGACATATCTCGACGAAGCTGCAAACCTAGATGGCAGCATGCTGGACGAGTACCACAAAACAATCGATCAGCTCCTTGTTTTTGTGCGTGAACTTCTATTTCCACTCAAGTCTGATCCTCGCGCTGACACCCAGATAGGCTGCCTTGTTTTCTGCGGTGGTGACAACCTTCGTAAATACAGCATCTGAGAACATGAAGCCAGACTATTCTATGATTTCTGCCTGTCTACTCGTCGAGCAGGTGAACCTGCAGCGGGATGCTGCAAATGCCGCACCAGCACGCGTTGCTTCGCTTCCTTCTTGCGATACTGCCATGACTTCTGCACCAACCTATGTAGATCAACTGGTGAATAGCATATGGGTCGTCAGCCTTACGCTCTCCTTGATAACTGCATTCATCGCCGTCGTAGTCAAACAGTGGCTACACCAATACTCCACCGCTATTCCTGACAGCTCAGCTCGCGACCGCGCGCGTATTCGTCAATCCCGACATGCAGCGTTCGGGACCTGGCAAGTTCCGATGATCATTGGACTTTTGCCAGTCCTCATGCACGCTTCTCTTGGCCTATTCCTCGCAGGGTTCATCCCGTACCTTTTTTCGATGGATATGGCTATTGCCTACGTTGTGGCCATCCTTTCGGGGGGAGTCTACGCTGCATATGGGATGTGTCTCGTTCTTCCGTTCATATTCTATGATTGTCCCTACAAGACGCCATTGACGTTCTTGCTTTACGGTCCCTATCTCTCAGTTCGAAAGGCCCTGGCGCAAATGATGCCTCGGCAGCGTAGTCGTCTTGGCACCAGTTCAGTACACCCATTAGAGGAGGCCCATTCTTTGAAGGAAGCTGAGCGAGCGTTAATCATCAAAAACTCCACCGTAGTCGATAGAGAAGCGATTTCTTGGCTATATTCAACGACGTCGAATGCATCTGTCCAACACGTTGTTGTGCAATCTATCATAGGATTATGCACTGGGAGAATCGACGACGTCGATCATGTGGTCGAAGATCTATTCGAACAGTTTGGGAGTCTTCGACCCCTTGCTCAGAAATCCATCCTAGATGTCCTCGAGTCCCATCACTCGCTTCTGTTTACGGATGTGGATGTTCAGACGGAGCGTTCAACGGCAGGGCCATTCCGTGATACGACCGTCAGTCTCGTCAAAATACTGCAGACCCGGTTACGAAACACGCTTTCCCTACCCCACGATGTGTGGCTATGGATCTTGGAGTGTGCAGATCCAAACTCCGCGAGAGCCCTGGTGTTAGCCACGGAGCTCATCAAGGTATGGCTCGATAATTTCTCGACCAATCATCTTGGACACCGACTCGTTTGTGGCACGATCGTCGATTATGTGTCCTATCCCGGAGACACCCAAGTCGGAAAAGCTATCCTCAGATATGTCCAGACCACAGCAGAATCCCTACTCCGTCACAATCCGAGATGGTCAAGTATATTCATCTCTACTCGCAACCCTCTCAATGTTTCACCCACGCGTCTTTCCCCAGACATTGCACTTTTAGCTGTATTTTGCGCTGAAATTCAGGGATTTGAGCACTGTAACAGAGACCCGCGGTATCTTTCTGACGTCGAGTTTCTTCTCCGTGGGGCTTCCATCACAATCGACTACATGCTCCGCAACTGTTTACGAAACGTACATCTAACTCGCCGAGCTGCTTGCTACATTACCTCCTGTCGCGTATATCCCAGTCCATTATCTGGAGGAGTCCACCAGGGGCTACTACGACTATTCACACACTGCTACGCCTGCCCCTTCACCGCAGGGTGGTTCGTATCCGACCAGAAGTTCTGTTCCAATCTCATGAGATGTTTCCTTTCTCCTGTATCATTCGACACCCCACAGCTCCGTGATCTAGAATGGATCGTGCTCGTCAAAGTCGTCGAACCGCTCTTTCATTCCAAGGATGATGCAGGGATGGTATTTGACGCGTTTGATGAGGAAGGGGGGTTCCCGGCTTTGTATGAGAGGTTCCGTCAGTTCGACCTCGCTCTGTACAAGGTGGACGGATCGAGCTACGAAGGCGGGCCTCACTCCAATGAAGGACTGGATACAACTGTTATCGACCTTGCGAGATACGCAGCTGATAGGATAACAGATATAGAACCGACTTTCTGCTCTCCTGCCTCTCCTGATTTCTTGGATCGCCTACTGCTCCTCAGTCGCCTATTAATGCACGGACAGAAAACGTCAACGCTCGCTCGGCTACTCCTCGCATTATCGGGACGCAGTGTTCCCGAGTCTGGTGTTTGGCGGGAGTTTATTGCGCGGCTGTGTCAATGGACGAAGGAAATGGAGTTTCGGGACGAATGGACTTTGCTGCATCGCCGGGTAGCCATCGATATCATTGGTGATATGTGCGAGTTCCTTGGTGCGGGCTCCGAGTCGGTGGAGCTGCCACAGTATGAGTACGTCGTGGGAGGGAAGAACTTGGACGCGCTCAAGTCCGAAATGAGTATGTCTAAGTCTTATCTGTAAGTTCCTTCTGCTCTATCAGACAAAGCGTAATATTGATTGAAACATTCTAGGCACGATTTTCTTATCCACGAAGGAAGCTACATGTTCGCCCCGTATGTTATCAGTTATGCAGAGGTGTGCTCTTTCATCCCCTGAGTGACGTTCTATTTTAATTTTACTTGAAGATGCATGAAAGCGACGATTTAAGACCCCTAGTCCCACTTCGAGACTGCTTGACTGCCGACGTGCGGCAATCAGAAGAGCACATATACGTCGAAAGACATGTTTCTGTCGATCTACCACCTACTTATAGGAACCTATAACTTATACGAGGGGGGCGGGATTTCTGCTCGTCCTCCCCCCTGCATGCGTCTTCTCCTCGCTATCACCCGTTTGTACATCCACCTACTCAGTATCTCCGTAAGGCGTGTAACCATAGGCTAATATTTCTCATTCTCATTAAGTCTGAACACGAAGCTGATGCACCATGTGCCGGTCGGACGCTATGACGCCCATAAAGTTGCAACTTACAGGACATTGCTCACAAAGGTTCCGCTGTTTGGGAAACGAAAGCAGCGATGCGGTACTGGCCGCTGACGACCGTGACGACAAACTCAGGGTGGTGGAAAAGATGGGACAACTGACTCTGTCTCGCTTGCGTGACTCCACAGGTTGACTCTTGAAATCTTCACCGGTCAATCGTTGGTAACCGCAAAATATTACTACTGTGCACTGAAAAATGTGTATAAACTACCAATGCGTTGACCTCAATGAGGGACTGCAGATAGCAGGTCGACTGGACCCTGGGCTCTAACTAGCACCGTAAAGTTGACCGTGAGCTCGGCCTTTGGTCTGATTGAGGGTGTCAGTGGATAATTTAGTACATGATTGTTATGCTAGAATGTTAGGTAGTAACCATGTATTATCTTCGCCCGTTGTTAAATGTTTCCCATTGGACCATGCCGTGGAATCAAACCTACCAACCTACCTACACCCGTCTCGCTTGGCGTTCTTCATGCGTCCTTGATGTAAATGAGAGTTCGGAATCAGCTTCGAGGGGCAGTTCCTCACAGGCCTCTGCATAGACTCAGTGACAGTCGCGACTTGACCTGATGGGACCAGTTCGAGATCTTCGTTGAGATGGGATATAGATATTCAAGAATACAGTGGTAGACTAAGAAAGCAACGACAACAAAGTTCAGATCATTCGGAACTTATGACAGCGGTTCGGGCCTGATTAGGAAAATAAAAATCGCGTAGCCAGGGATGGTTGAGCAGTTCCCTAGCAGACTCTCGATCTTCAGGACGAAGTCGAAGCATGCGAGAAAGCATGTCAGCCAGGAGTTTACGGTCGTCCTCGGGCTGTAAGGGAAATCGTGCTTCAAGCATCGCCTCAATGCTACATGGCCCGACGGTATATTTCAGCAAATTAAGACCAAATCGTATAGGTGCACGCATTGCTCACCAGACTCGTCGAAATACTTTGAACTGAACTTCCCGCGTGCCAAGACGTCAACTGGAAACGATGTAAGCCTGTTGACCGAAACCATCAGCCCAAGGATATCGTCGTCTCGCGACCATCGATCCGTCGCTTCGGGATAGAAAAGCCGACAATATGTCACAAGTTCAAATGCCTGGAGGATACGTCTTTAATAAACAAAGCAGAAATAGGGATCATCAGGACGTATGAGACAACCCAAGTTCCATATGTCAGCAGATGAACTATATGGAATTCCGAGGTACACCTCTGGTGCACGCAAAGCGTACGGCTGTATCACTCCAAAAAAGGGATTTTCAATATGGGAAGCTAAAGGAGATAAGAGTGCGCCGCAATAAGGGTGAAAGAATCACTTACCAACACCAAGGTCGCTTATGACAACTGCCGATGGCCCGAGAGAGACGCAGGACAAGTCGATCGATGTTTCAGAGTCTCCCAGTAAAGGTACGCCTTCGGTATCCTCCACGCGCAGAAGAAGATTATCTAATTTCAAGTCTACACCGAATCAGCTTCAGACGAGCGAAAATACATGATGGCCCTTACCGGTATGAACTATGCCGCATTCACGATGAAGAAAGTCCAAGCCAAGCAAGACCTCTTTGATGATTCGTTTACACATAGGTATAGGAAACTTGTTCGGCAGTGTCCTTCGAGTAAAGACATGCCAAGAACCCCGAGAACGAGGCAGCTATGAGTACCAAAAGAGCTATCGAGGGAGAAAATGGTCCAACATCCGAATTACGCTCAGTCGATCGGCTGACTTTCTGCAGAAAATCAACTTCTAGCTGGGAGTACTTTCCCGCATCCGTCGAGTCTGCGCCAGTGATTTTGAGAACGACGTCGTTTCCAGTTCTAGAGTCCACATTAGTGGAGGCCATACGAAAAGAGCAGAATGTACACAGAGTCGTTAGAAAGCCAGATCGTGGAGCGAGTTCCAAAGCCTGCGCCTAGCCGACGTTTGATGGAATATCATTGGTTGAGAATGTCTCCTTCTCGAGCAGGATGTAGAAGCACCTGAGGAGTCGGAGAAGGTTTGGAAAGAAATCTGGTTGTGAGGAAGTGACGGACACTCGAGAGCATATTTGTTGACACAGAAAAACAGAGAATGATCGCCAGATCGGACCGAGCCGGATATTGCTGATGCCATCCTCCCGCTAGTTGGTGTTCCCCGTTGGACCGTGCCGTGAAATCCTACCTACCGCACCGTAAATGATATGGCACCACCATAATCAGCACACCACGTACGCATGAACGGGATCTATTCTTAAGGGTACCCAAAAATACATGGGTATAATATATAGAAAGGCTATTAGAGCCGTAAAAACCATACTGTACATTAACTGAAAGATAACTGCAAGAAAAGAACCAAAAACAATATATACACCGCCGAAAATACCAAAAAGATCCATCACCTTTGATACCGTCCCCTCCAGCTAGGATCATCGCGAGGCGGCCGCGTACGCCTCGGAGACACGCTCCTGCTCCTCGTCCTCCGCCGAGAATACCTCTCCGGGGAACGACTGCGCCTTCGGCTGTTATACCTTCTCCTGCTGGGACTTCTGCTCCTGCTCCTGCTCCTCCCACAACTCCTACTCCTACTCCTGCTTCTCCCTCGACACCTGCTCCCCCGCCGTCTAACATAATACCTATCTCGACTCCTACTCCTACTCCTCCGCCTCTCGCTGTCCCTCAGAGCAGGAGGCGGTGGCGGATTCGGCGCAGCACCCCTTCGCATAGCTTCCGCTCTCGCTTTCGCCTCCCTCATAGGCCTCAGCGGGTCAAGCACCAACGGATTGGCCCGCGACCCTTCTGGAAGCGCCGTCCAAGGGCACTCTACAGGGGTCGGATCAGGCGTGGGGAGACCTGTCATCTGTGGAGGAGGGGGTATGACGACACTACCACCAGGTCTCTTCTTCCTCGGCGTCGCTAATTGCGGTTGTGGGTTGTCGTCGTCGATGGCAGGAATCTTGGGTTTGGTCGTCGTCTTGGGCTTGGATGGAGGTATTTTGATCTTGAACTTGAGCGAAGGCTGGTCAGGGGTGACAGTCTGTGAAACGTTCGTTGATGTCGTGGCAGCAGATGATGATGATGTCGTCGTGGTTTGAACGGCCTTGGTTGGTCTCTTTCGAGTGGGCTCGGCCTTCACATTCACAGGGATGCACTCATCAGCGTCTGATTCCTCTGCTGCTACAATCCGCCTTCGTTTCCTTCCGGTGGCCGATTCCTTTCCTTTGGTACTGGCAGTGGCAGTGGCAGTGGCAGTCGTCGGTGGCTGGTGCAAGACTTCCTTGGTGACCTTTACACACTGACTTGCCGGCGGGTCGCCATCCCCATCGCTCTGGAACGTCATAGTCTTCATCTTCTTCACATACCCAAGTATGTGGTTGTACGTCTCCGTGTTAAACCGGATAGAAGGGAACCGAGCCCTAACGTTCTTCCGCAACTGTGCGGCGGCATCCGAGAGCTGGGTGAGGGAAAGCTTGTCGCGGTGGAGGAATATCATGTACGTGATCATCACAAACTCGATGGGGGAGACTTTCTTGTCGTTCAACGGCTTGGACAGAGTAGCGTTGTGGGCGAGGGTGCATAGAACAGCAACCGTGGTGTCGATATTCCGCTGTAGCTTTGGCGTTATCGTCGCGGCCTTGTCGTCTGTCAGCCATGCTTCGATTTTCGGTGCAGACGGCTCGGCCTTTTTGCCATCAATGAGGTAAATGATCTGCGCCACACACAAAAAGTCGCGTCCCCGAGCTTCACCCCAAGGAACGTGGCCCTCGAGCCCTGCGGGAGACGCAAGCAAATCCTGCACGCCGCGAACCAGGGAGGCCAGAGGCCCTGTGATGGCTTGCAGACGTTCGGCTGGTGTGAGTGCTACGCCGAGCTGGACACGGCGGAAGATTTCGCGTTCTTGGTCCTGGGTGAGGTAGTCGTACTCGACGCAGGTGATTTGGGTGTTGCTGAAGCGGGACTTTAGCTGCTGGGGGAGGACGGTCCGAGATCTGGTTCTGCCGGCTCCGCTGATGTACCAGAATTTGCCTTGGGTAACCGAATCCTTGTCTGGTGGATGCATTAGGCAGTGAAAAGAGAAATGAGCAGGGGAGGCGTACGCATAATCTGCTTGGACGTCAGTGAAAGGACAGAGGCATAGAAAGAAACACGCACAAGACCATCCGTAAACCGCTGAATCGACGACAACCTTTGTTTCCCATCAATACACGTCCGCTTCTCCTCGCCGTTTGGCATCACGGATACCGCTACCACCGACGAGTGAGCCAAAGGCAAGGCCAGTTAGAGCTCCACGCACCGAAGATCAGAGGAGGTATGTAGTAGTTGTGAATGAGCGAGTCGATAAGCTGGCTTTGCTTCGCGTCGTTCCAAACGACGTCTACCAATAATCAGGGGGGACCAAAGACACGGGAAACGACGCGACGCACCTCTTTGATACTCGGGGTCCAAATCCAGGGCTCCATCACTTAGTTTCTCTGCGAAGATTCAGCTAATCACAGACAGTAAAAAAACGAGCCCAACGCACTGTACAAACACTCCACCGAGTACGAAACCGTTCTGGGTGCACGCAGTGCAGGGGTGATCACCGGTTGTTTCCTAGTCTTGACGCGCGTCTGAGGCTTTGACGCTGCCAGCGGGACGTCCGACTCCTCCGAAGAGAGGTCGGTGAGGTCGGAATCGTCGGAAAAGGACATGGTGGTTGGTGGTGAAAGGCGGAAATGGCTGCCTTGCCTAATTAGGCGCGCGGCTGTTTTGTCATTGTCTCATGTCACCACGACTAGCTGGGACCCTCAGCGATGGCCATACGACATGGCTGGGTTATCCACGCGATGGCCAGGCTGCCAAGGACAAGCGCGTGTCTCGTCCTGATGCCCTTGTTGGGATCTGTGGTCGGTACGACGGTGCTGGCGGAACAGCTACTTGCTGAAGCGCTGAAGACTGGGGCGCTAGCGTTTTCGCATGCATGGGGGACGAAGGACAAGATTTTGAACCGCCGCAACGGTCAATGATACCCTTCACGATTCGGATGACATAAAGCCGAGACTACCTTTTCCGTGCACGGACCTTTTACTGCGATCAGGGCTGCGCAGGCGGGTCCAGCCTAGCGTTTTATTGCCGCTGCCCGCAAGCCTTGGTTCCCTTTTCCTCATGACCGTATTTGCGCCAACTACGCGATATCTCCTTGAACTCTGGAGGACACAGCGATTTCACGGTTTGAAGCATTTATGCTTTATTTATTTATTAACAATATACTTTTTAATTTAATTCACTATCCTAGGAACACCGCCTAACGTCTAATATACCGCTTGAACGATAATTTGACGTTAGAGATATAAGCGCCTTTGCATATGGCTTGAGCATACCTACAGGCGGAATTGTTACGACACATTCGACGCCAAGGCCTGTGTGATTAATGGCCTCTGGTATGCAGTAGTCTCACTCTATCATCAGAATTCATGCTGGAGAGCACGTTCAGGTGCACAAAATAGCGCATTTTGCGCATACCCCTTCGCTTTGTTCTTTAAAGCAAAGACTGGACTACGGCGTAAGAATGACCCTTCTTCAGCTCGCGACGTACTGATGAGAAGATATCAGACCCCAATACGGATGCAGAAAACAATGTACGAATCGCACGGGAAACTACATGAATCTAGGATGGAGAAGAACTAATGTATGTGATGGTGCATCGGAGCTGCCAAACCGAATATCTTACTTCCTTCCGGTTGGGAGAGACGGGTTCCCCCGCCGTTGTTCAATGGTTCGCGTTCAAACATCTTTTAGGGGATTGTGCGCGCTGGCTAATGAAAGTATGTTGTTAAAAGGAGGATGACGACGTACCATCAACTCTGATCAGTAACAAAGCATGCGACAGGGACATCCTTGTGCGTGGAATTATAGGACTACCCATATCCATCGTACCAGAACCCGGATGGACAGGCTACGACGCGTCCAACTTGTATATCAGATTTGCTAGTCATCTTGGAATCGATAATACATCATTTTGATGCATCCACGAGCGTATCTCAAAATGTTCTTCTCCAAGCCGAAAATCCTAACAGGCCAGACTCGGCACTTTGGACCCGGATCGACTCTCCCAACTTCCAAGCTCTGAGATTTGAACATATCTATATTGCTCGACGGTGGGAAATACCTTAGTTGGCAGCGACAGGAACTCAACACAAATTATGTAGTTCCTTTATCGCGACTGCAGGAACTTTAACCTTCTAATTGTCTCATTTCATATCAGTAACCGAGCAATCGTGGTCGTCGTCACACTTAGAAACTTAGATATCAGAAACGTGTCCGCGTCTGATGACAGGAAGCATGAATCAAGTAACAAGGTATGATTCTTATAACAACCGCTCATTATGCATAACCTAATATACCAACTGCGTGAAGCTGAGAGGCGGTTCCTTTTCATCCTAGTGAGTCTATCTGAACGAATGACTGCCTACGGAGGTGCCAACGAAATCTTTCTCTGATGATCCGCGGCACTAGAGGAATACGAGAGGACCTCGTTCTATCAAAGAATGATCACTTGGAGGTGACGGTAAAACCGCTTTACTCCAATCCTTGTATCTCACTTCTTTGCAGTCTGATAATACGACATAGTATAACACTAAAACAGTGTTGAGGAAAACCAAATACTGTAACGACTGCCTATCCCGCAATACTCCCACCTAATTATTGTGGCGGTCGGGTTCTGGGAAGGACTACTAATGACATTGACCGGATTTGGCCCAGGACCTGCCGTTCCACACACCGGTGTGACGCCCTTCGCCGGAACGTTTGAATCACTAGGCTCAAGCAATGTTCAAGCAGCCTCAATTTCGACGTCAGTGTGCTCTCTTTCAAATCGTTTTACTTTGCTGATATCATGCACTTTCTCTGACAGGACTTCGTCCGACTCCGAATCACCACTTACGTCCAATCCCAGTGACTCCGAGTCAACCTCAACTCGAGAGAGCACGGTCTCAGTAACGTCGTGAGTATATATGGTCTCTCTTAACACCACACTTCTTGATTCGTTCTATTGCTGGAAGGTCTGCCGGTGGAACCTCAGCACCCACTACCCGTCATAGTCAAACATCTTCGACAAAGGCCATTGCGAATGCTACTACATCTTCATCTCCGTGAGTACCACATCCTCTAGCGAGTGCGTGTTACCTCTTGATTAAATTCAGATCCGGGGGACCGCAGCATACTTCGACAATAATCGGCGCCGTACTTGGACCTATAGTGTTCTTCCTACTCCTTTCCCTAGGAGCATTCCTCCTCCGGCGCTTGCGCAAAACCCAAAGCGGCGCCAAATTATCACCCAACCCTGTACTCATGTCCCAAGGACCTTCATCTTCCTCCCAAAACGCAAATCTTCCAGGGAAGTCGAGAAGACGGTTGACAGGACCGTCGATGCCTTCGGATGAGAATTCCGTTGAGCACTCCGAGTCGGTTTCGGGGGGCGGGGTTGTTCATGAGGGCGATCAAGCCCCTCCCGAGGAGGACATACCGCATGCGGGCACTTCTCGTGCAATGAACGATGAGGCGGTAGCTGAGATCCTAAGGCTGAGCACCCAGATACAGCAGCTACTCACTGAGAGAGCGTCAGTCTGGCATCCAGATCGAGAGCTGGATCCGCCTCCGGCATACGTGGAAGAGGGTACAGAAGATATCTCGAGATAAACATCATAAAACCTAGCATTGATAGTTGTAGTTGTTGGAATTGCAACTTCAAGCTTATGCCGGAAGATTCCCGAACATTCGGCTTACTCATTTTGTCACGATACTTGGGTATTTTTAGGTACTTTAGTAGAATATTCTAGATACATTCTGTAGTATTTAAGGAGCTCATTCCAAGCTCTAGTAGCCAACAATTCAGTAATTTACCTACTGCAAGCCTCCCACTGTAATAGTTACAACAGTAGTGCTTTTCCCCACCGCTGTTCATTTAACCTAAGGTTGTATTAATTCTATGTGCACCAGTTTAGATTGTATTGTGTTAGCGGATAAATCGTAAGATGGTTACGGCGCAGAGATAAGACGGGTAATGGCATGCGAGATATATTGATATATACTCTGACTGCTTGGTCAGATACGAGGCCCCCATCGATTTCGTAGCATTGCGAAAGTTTGAAGGCCGAGATATAATGAGCGGCGTCAGTGTTCTATACTTGAATATCGATTTACTGGCTGACACCACTCAATATCTCTTCCAGGAGGTCGTCCGACTCCACGCCAACACTTATCACTACCCTCGTAGGAGAGAGCACAGTCACTTTGACATTGTGAGTATATACGGGTCCTCTTAACACAACATTTCTTGAGTCGCTGATTCGTTCGTTTACCGGGACCGGTAGAACCTCAGCGGCTGCCCCTTCATCTTTGCATGGTAGCTACTCCTATCAACTGCAGAAAACAACAGAAATAATAGGAGCCGTAATTGGCCCTATAGTATTCTTGCTGCTCCGTTTGATAGGAGTAGTCTTTCTCCGGCGCGTGCGCAAAACGCGAAGTTATGCACTATCACCCTTTCCTCTAGCAACGCCCCTAGGGCGACAAGCAGTACGGTTATCTCCCCACGGTTCAAATCCTCCAGGGAAGCGAAGAAGGCGCGTCATGGCATTGCAGCCACCCTCGGATGATAATTTCCTTGAGCAGCCCGTTTCGGGGAGCACCGCCGAACGAGAGGGTGACAAATTCCCTCTGGGGAGGCGATACAGGCTCATGCGAGAGCTTCTTGTGCAGTGAACAATGAGGCCGCAGCTGAGATCCTGAGGCTGAGCGCTCAGATACAACAATTGATCACCCAGAGAGCATCAGTTCGTCATCCAGATAGTCATAGAGAGCTGGATGTGCCTCCGCCATACGTAGAAGATGCTACAGAGGATGTCTTGAGAGAAACCTGATCACTATTTAAGCCGATTGTTGATAGATAGTTCTTCGATACGATTCCTTGGGACTGTTTTTTTATTTAATTGTAGATTTCGTGTAGTGTAAAGAAGCTAAGTTATGATGCCAGTGTGCTGGTCAACGATAGAGTGTAAGACCAAAGGAGGACGGTCATGGTGCAGAGAAAATACAGATATGGACTAACCGTCAGGCTTCGTGCTTCAGCGCTTCAGCTACGGCGTCACAGCTTTTCATGGGGGCATTAATTTGAACAACGTCATTCTCCGAACAACAATTTTGAATCAAATTTGAATGTCTACACGGGCCGTTCGGCAATTGCCGGTCATTGGCCGATTCGGCATGGTATTTCGGCTCCGCTGAGAATCAAGCATTCTCTTTCTTTTTTTCCTTTTCTCCCTTCCCTTCACCTTCTCTCTCTGTTTTGTTCTTCTCGCTCATTGCATGAGCAAGGTGCGTATCCTCGTTTTCAAAATTATGGGTCCCGCGCCTCAACAGCCTTCTCGCAGGTAGCAAGGAGTGTCAGTCAACATTGAGGACGTCAGGCCGAAGGAAATCCGATGAATTTGAATCATAGCGCTTCCTAGCGCGACTCATTGTGCGTTCTACTACATATTTCGCGCCCTTGTTGACTGACAGTGACTTAGATATCGCTTCTGTCACGTCAGCCTTCGCGAAAGTCTCGATGGGACAGAGGAAGATTTACCGCCCGCCGGGTATGCATTTCAAAGATACGGTACCATCGTCGCGACCTGTATCGTTCTGATCACCGATTTCGTAGTTTTGATCGGGACTGGAATGTAACGTCTCAGCTGCAGCCCTTATTTTCAAGCAGCAAAGACCGTGTTCACGTCGTTCCAACACGGACCGTGGGTGCCGAGCCAGCCGAAATGGATACTCCAATTGCGGTAGCATGGAACAGAAGCATATCTGCATGACTCTCTGCGGCTCGGTTCGATTTCCCAGGCGCGCATCGCACTTCTCTCTTGTGTTGGACAAATGTCGAGGTGTCAACATGTTAAGCGGTGAGATTCATGGTTCTTCCTACCATAGCTTCACGCTAAAACCAGTGATGTGGAAGGTTTCGGGCTGCGTATCTGAACGTTTGGATGTCATGTCTAATATTGATGTCGTGATGATCAAACATAAGGAGTATACCTTCGCGATATCGGATAAGCGCATTGACCTAATTCCGGATGGGTTACAATGTCTACATTGAACGTCAGGACTTGTACATTATGGAGCTGCCATTGGACGAATCGTTCCCTTACGAGCTACACGTATAATGAAGAGTTTCACAGGAAGTCCCATCGTAACGACCGTGATCGAGGAACCATCTGCAGCTACATCTTCTCACAGTGCCTTGAATGATATAGATACCCCAGTGAAGGCGAACCTTTTCATTCAACACCATCCACCTCGCTCTTTATGCATCTGGCATGCTATTATCATACCTTTGTCTCTCGTGAGCCCCCTTTAGCATCATTAGGCCTATACTGACTGTTCCCATGTAGTGCCCTTATCTGTATCCATGGTCTACCATCTTTCGCTCTGCAGCTGTCGATAACAGGGCAAGCAGCAATCGATGGCGTTGTCACACTGGTATGGGAACGAGGAGGCGGGGACCCGACGTCATTCTTTCTGAGGAGCGTCAAGACCGACAAAAGTCCGTCGACAATTTCAGAACCGTTAGATATTGGTGATATCTCTGGAGACGCCAATACTGTCCAGATACCTTTCAATCAAACTGGGTATGATTGTATTTTGCTGGTTACACATACGCTGATGTTTCGATTCCAGTACATTTGAGTTTCAGGCCTTCGCAGAGCGGAAGTGAGTTGATCAATTGTCGGTCCCCTTTCAGGTTCTCATTCACCCATTATAGTCAGACGATGGGTTTTTTCTCCAAGAGCAACAGCTTCAAAGTAGAGACAGTGGCGTCAATCACGCAGCCTACCGGGTACAGTCTTTCAATGATGATTCGACTCTCAGAGTCTGATATTTCTTTTAGAGATAGCGTTGCGAGTACATCTCCACAGGATGTGGGCCAAATATTATCAACTACTACTGTGATGAACCAGACGTCATTGTCATTCACTAGTACAACGTAGGTTTATTCATCGTTCCTCCTTCTTTGTTATTCACATTCCTCAGGATTCATGAAGTCGCCCAAAGGTATGTTTTTCGTTTTATTCATTCTGTTAGTCCCTCTGAACGCCGATGAGCAGCACAACCTCACGTTCGATCTCGATGTAAGCACTTCTTGTTGGTCATTTGAAAGGGACAGCTTTGCTTAATGATATGTAGTGAATCTATGTTATCGGAGCCGTTGATATCCTCAATAACGCTCACGTAAGTGTATGGACTATCGCTTCTTGCTGCTCACCGTATGGTTGTATAGTGTGACTGCTGATCCCACGGACCCGACGCGCCAGAGCGGTAAAGCAACGGAACACACCTCTCACACGGGTATCATCATTGGAGTGACCATTGGTGGTGTATTCGTCTTGGTGGTGGCGCTCTTCTCCATATGCTATTGTGTACGTCGACATCGAGCATCGACGACGCTCAGCGAAGGGCATGATAATATCGAGCAGTTCCCCTACGTTCCGCGAATGTCTCTACGAAATCATGAGATTGGTCTGGAAGGAGGCGAACGGCACCGCGATCCAAGGCGAGAGAAAAACAACATCAGGCCTCCGACTGCTTCCCCTAGTATTCATCCTGCTCCTCAATCTCCAACTGCAGCGAGATCATCGTTACTCAGTCCTCCACCGATGTTGTCCAATCCTCCGGTCTCGAACTCACCTCAAACGAATTTAGATGACGAGGCAACGGCGGGAAGTCTTGGTCTCAGAGTCCAGATAGAAGAGCTCGCTTTGAACCCAGAATGGAGCACTATGGGCCCTCCTCCGCCCTATGTTTCGGGGGGCGATGTGATTATCCGGGAAGGAGATCCCTAAAGCTTTCGGATAGTTTGGTTTGAGACGCGTCGCGCGCATGATGTATGAATAGCCTGGGCATGTCGTTCCTGTTCAATGCCAAGATGTTCACTTGCAGTCGCCGTGGTACCGACAAGGGTAAATCTCGCGCATATCCGGAGGTTAGGGGCGCGTATTGATGGCATTCTGATGGCGGAGCTTTCTTCCTCCAATGACGGTTCCCTCCCAGGACAATGCTCAAAATTTCCTGTCGCTCCTACCTAACAGGTAGCGTGGCACGCTCCTCATGCACGCGGCTCGTCCAGCCTGAAACATCCTTCTGGTCAAGGTACGGCCGAAACCCCGACTTTAGCCAGATCCGCTTCGGATCATGCTTTATCAGATAAGGAACCAAATCGTTATCAGGCGACATCTTCAGCATATGGTTGAAGAAAACATGGAGATATATAAACTTCTTTTCTTCCCTTCTATTCGCCATGGAAGACCACAAAAGCGTTTCCAGCGAGGTTCCCCACTCTGGGGCTGAGGAAGTCGTCGCGCACGGCGGTGTTGCCAAGATCAAGGCTACTCATAAAGTTTACGGTAAATACTCTAGGTGGTTCCTGTTTATTGGGTACGCCTGTTGCCTTTTACTCCTGTTCGTCGTTCTGATGTTAATGACATTTTAGTCTTGGCCTGTCGGCGTACATCTATTCTCTCGATGGCCAAACTACCTGGGCCTACCTTGCATTCGCGGCATCTTCTTTGAACGACCATAGTCTAATTAGCACGATACAGGTCGCGCAATCCATCATCAGTGAATCCTATTTGTGTGAGTTCAAGATGTAGAAGCTGACCGATATCACTTTAGTTGCGTGTGGGAAGCCTGTCATTGCCAAGGTCGCCGATGTTCAGTCAAGAGGAGCAGCCTATGTTTTCGTTTGTGAGTAGCCTTTCCTCTTGGTTTGCATGCGAGTAACAAGCGTTCCCAGTGATATTTTACGTCATCGGTTCGGAGTATTTTTTTCATCACATCTATGTCACGGCTAAACTGTAAATTCAGGATATATCGTCATTGCAAGCGCCCATAGCATCCAAACCATAGCCGGGGGTATTATCCTGTACGCTATGTAAGTCTACCTGTCAGTGTTCTCGAACATGATAATTGACTCCGCTTCCCCAGTGGTTACACAGGCCTCCAACTTCTCACGCAAATCATTATTGCCGACATAACAACTCTTCAATGGCGCGGTCTCGTATCCGGATTGATGTCCCTTCCTTTCATCATTAACGCCTTCATTGGAAGCAACATCAGCACACAGGTACTCAATGGCGCTGGATGGAGATGGGGATGTGAGTCTTGTCTACGCGTCCTGGTATTCTGATATTGATTCCGCTCCCTGCAGACGGGATGTTCGCGATCTTGATCCCTACATCCTTGGCTCCGCTCATCGTTACCCTTGTTTGGGCAGAGAGGAAGGCGAAGAGGCTTGGTTTAGTGCCGGAGGTGCCAGTCGAGGTATGTATGCTGTGCGTTCGCTTATTCTGGTACTGATGATGCGCGGAAGAACAAACCTTTCTATAAGAAAATCCTCGACCTTGCCTTGAAGCTCGACATCTTCGGGTTGGCACTCATAGGAACGAGTGTTGCATTGATTTTGCTCCCCCTGACGCTAGCGGACAATGCGAAGGGACAGTGGCACAATCGTAGGTGATGCTCACAGCATCTTTGTCCAGTCATTTATGAGGTTATGCTTAGCGTCGATGATTGCGATGGTGGTTATTGGCTGTGTTCTCTTCCCGCTTATTGGTCCTTGGGAATTTAAGTTCGCCAAGTTCCCAGTGGTTCCATGGAGATACGTCAAGAATCGAAGCGTCGTTGGCGCTAGTTTGATCGGTTTCTTTGATTTTGTGCGTTCTCCTTGGATTCCTTGATCTAATAAGCTCACATTGAACTAGATCTCGTTCTACCTGACATATGTGTACCTGTATTCGTTTGTGCTGGTTGTGAAGCCATGGTAGGGAGCGACCATCGTATTTTCATTGACACTATCTGATGCTGGGTGGGCAGGACATTGATCAATGCGACGTACTTCATTCAGACCCAATCCGTTGGGTTGACATTCTTCGGCATTTGCGCTGGTGCGGCGATGCGCTACTTCCATCGATACAAGGTACCCTGTCTGATGCATAATCTATCTTCCCTCATCACTCACTTCGTCTCCAGCTTATGCTCATCATCGGTCTATGCATCCGGCTACTTGGCGTTGGCCTCATGATTCACTCCCGCGGTGCTAACGCCTCAGACGCCGAGATCGTTTGGACTCAGATCCTTCAAAGCATGGGTGGCGGCATGGCGGCGGTCACGATCCAGGTAGCTGCTCAAGCTAGCGTTCCTCACATTGATGTTGCTATGGTAACTGCGGTCGTACTTCTCTTGACTGAGATCGGAGGAGCTATTGGAAGCGGTATCGGTACGTTTGGTTCATTATTGTTCATCGACTTCTCCCTGACGAGATTGTTGCTCAGCTGGTGCCATCTGGACGGGCATGATGCCGGATAAATTGGCTAAATACTTGCCTTCTGTCTCAGCTGAGGAGCGGGCGGCTCTGTATTCAAGTATCACTACGGTAATTACCTACCCAAGGGGTGATCCTATCCGGGAAGGCGTCATTTCTGGTTGGTCGTTCACTTTAGCATGGCCTTCGGCATGTTACTCATCCTTCCGCTTCCAGCATATTCCGACGTCATGAAAGTCATGCTCATTATTGCTGTTGTCATGAGTGTCGTGCCTCTGATAGTTGCATTCTTTATGCCGAATTGGTACCTCGGAGATACGCAGAACGCAGTCGATAAGAAAGATTTGACTGGCGAGAAGGTCGCGGAAGACCAGAAAGTGTAAAACGTTTGTTTTCTTTTGGTTTACTTTCTTTGTCTGCTCGTGGCTTTATTGTTACTGTAAGCAGTCCTAGTTATTAAGGAAATTTATTTGATGAATGTACGTCTATGAATATCACGTAAAGTATAGTTTTATAGAAACTACAATAATGTCCATTTGTTACTGAAGATCACAATACATCTATACTAAATCTACGTCTAGTACGTGTTATAGATTGTAGCATTGGCTGCCAGGTCAGCCCTCTTATGTTTAATTAGGAACCAGGGCCCTTGAAACCTCATACGACATCTCGTCTGTATATCCAAGCGCCCAGGGTGATACTAATACCTCCTCCAGAGCTCTGATCGTCGCCTTGAGCCCCTCAATCTCCTCTTGCACGTCTCCGCCTCGCCTCAATTCCGTCTTGAGCCTGATAAGATCGGTATTCTTCTTCACCAACACGTCGTATATCTCCATCTGTCGGTCTGTGTGAGCGGGAATAGGAGACGGAGTCTCGGATCTGGGGGCCAACGGAGCAGGGAGCGAATATTCCAAACAGTCTTTCTGAGGCTGGGGACTCGGTGCGAGATCTTCTTTGTCCGTAGAACTATAAGATGCATGTTTTTCGACATCAGCAAAGTTCGTGTAAGTATCCGGATCCTTTGTTGTGGGGGTGAGAGGCGAAAAGGACGCGTTCGAGCGCTTTCGGACCATCCTGTCGCGATGAAATATGGCAGGATATTTCTTTCGGTGCCACTGCCGCCGGCGGAGAGTGTACACAAGAGCGGCTAGCAGGAGTAGCAGGAAAACAAAGGATCCGACCGTAGCACCGACGATTTGGGGTGTTTTGGATGGCGACCCTGTGTCAGAAGACGGCACGTTTTCCTTCGAAGTAGGAGAGGGCGAAACGGATGACTTAGATGTTGTCTGTGACCTGGAAGACCAATCAGGGACCGTTCTATTCAACTAGAATAGAGGTCCACATACGCTGACTCGGTGTTCGTCGTAGGTTCAAATGGCATGTCTTGCCGGCTCAATGTGGGCGTATTAGTCACAGATCTAAATGTATGGTTAAATTCACAGCACAACTAAGAATTATGGAAGCATTGTACTGAGGAGTGCTATCAGAAGTTGAAATGCTGTCGGGGACACTTTCGGTGGAGGTTCTCCGAAGAGGAGCGTGAGTGACATACATGATGGATTCATTGCGAAGGAAGCATACCTCACAGTTGATATCGATGAATTTCCATAAGTGATAACCTGGGAGGTGGAGGCTGATGGCATAGAAGAAGTGACAGTTGTTGGAATAGATACCGATATGCCGACAGAGCTAGTTATTACCAGAAACATTATAAGCCAGTAGCACTACGGATTGAAGAAATTAATGAACATACACAGAAGCCGTTGCAGAGTTGAGGTCAACTCCGGATTCAGGGTTGCTAACAGGAATTGTATTCGAAGTAGCTATAGGCGATTTAGTACTGCTATCGAAAGCCTCAATAATGAAGTTCCTAAATTGGAACATGAGGTTCGAGGTTCAATTGACATATTACGAACGCACCCAGACGATGGAAAAGTGACCATCACTGTCCCGTCGTGGGTACCATTATCAGGGAATTGGAAGTATATGTTATCTCCTTCGCCCGATTGTTGGGATTGCAGATTTCTTCGCTCAAGGTGGAGCTTGTCTGGGTCATCTCCTTGATCAAGATGCCAGGTCAGAGCGAAGGGTGTGTCAACTGTCGCATTCCCTTTAATGTCATCGAAGTGAAAGCCGATCGAAGCAGCAAAGCAGAAACAGAATCTGCCCAGTGAGTTTAAATACACTTATTCGCTCACATGCGATGAAAGAGATGGCTTACAAAATGACTTGGAGCAACATTTAGCTTCTCCTGGCCAGTCAACAAAACGCGGAGTTGTGTATGCACAATGCGTGTGGGAGCGGATATCGTGGTCAAACAGAGGGATAGTATAGACACAGTTACACTGCATCTGAAGTCATGTACCCAGCTTGGGGGAAAATACCGAAGCTATCAATGGTCTGGGATACAGATGAACGATATTACACCGCCGTTAGGAGGCGAACGTGGGATTAGAATCATTGGATAACAGTTGATCAGCCTAGAGTTCAAAGATCAGAATGCGCAACACAGAAGCGGTTCTTTGGTACGATGCTGATATAGGGAGTCATCTTACTTGTACAGCATCAATCATGGTTGGATTTGAAACCTTGATGCATTGATGCGGAGACCGTGAAGATGACTAATGCCATAGTAACTGTCTGTGAGTGTGGGAGATTGAGCAGAAAACCTATAATTGAACGTCGAAGGGAACGCGAGGACATCCTGGCTTGATCCCGGCAATAGCGGAAACCATGGATTTCTCAAAGAATGTCCCCGTGACCGGTTGATGTCGTCTGACGTCAATCATGACGCGTCAAAGCCCCAAACTTCTACCTGCCTGGGCACTTGAATTCTGATGCGTGTCTTTGAAAGCTAGTGCTGAGCTTTTGAAGCAACAATAGCTTAGATGTGATACGAACGTAATATTACCTGGGCCTGAGACTAAAGCGATTAAAAGGCGATGCTACTTTCTTTCTAATTGCAACACAAAAAAGTCAACTCTCAGTCGCCCAAGCCTAGCCCGTTGATCATCTCTCTACACATCTTTTGCATATGCCGGAGGCGGATCCATCTCTCTGCCTTGATCCCATCCTGAGGCTCCTTCGATGATAAGCTGCTGTATCTGAGTACGCAACCTTATAATCTCTTCTGCCATTTCATCGTTCCTTGCACGAGGTTGCAAAGCTGAAGTACTTGCGTGTGACATCGGCTCTTCGGCGAGAATTTGAAGACTTTCCTGTCCGGCTGAGCCTCCGGAAAGCAAGGGCTCGGGGGCATTGTCGTCTGAGGCTACGGAGCTTGTACGCGGGTTCGTCACCAGTTTGGTACATTTCTCCGGTAGGTTGACTTCTGGCACTCCTTCTTCGACCTCCAATTCCACGATCCCCGAATTAATGGATGTCGGTATTTGTACATCCACTGAGGCTGATACAGGTACATCTCTTCCTCGTAGCCTGTGAATCGCACGATGCTGGGAGGAAGGCCGCATTTGTAGATATTGAAACATGACCGTGGGACTGGATGATAACATATAACTTCGGTTTCTATGCAGACGGTAACAATGAAGTACTCCTAGTGCAAAGAGTAGCAAGAATACCATCACGCCAATAACGGCCCCGATAATTGTCGACATCTGCTTTGTTTTATGCGAGTTGGAGTTATTGGGTGTAGATGAAGGGGTGGAAGCAGTGCTAGAATAATAGTGAGATTTGCATCTGAAGCATGAATAACTCAAAAATTCCCACGTTGAAGTACCATCAGTGGTCGAACTACTCATTGCAGTTGTGAAGGAACTATTGAACTTAGCAGTGAGCTACATCTGCATATGTACGGAGCAACAAGCAAACGTACCTCATAGTTGATGAGTCTCCATAACCAGAACTCGAAGAGGCGGAGGATATTGGCAAGACAGAAGAAGTGGTTGCTGTTGGAATGGGTCCCGATGTGCTAACAGAGCTAGTCGTTGCCAGAAAAATCATGAGCCAGTGGCGCTACCAGTGGAATAAAGTGATGAACATACACAGACGCCGTTATAGAGCCGGGCTTAATTCCTGAATCAGGACTGCTAACAGGAATTGTATCGGAAGTAGCTACGAGCGATTTAGTACTGTTATCTAAAACTTCAATGAAATAGTCCCTGTTGCAGGAGAATTACAAGTCAGAACATGGATTCGAGGTTCAATTGACATATTACAAACGCACCCAGGCGATGGAAAAGTGACCACCACGGCACCGTCGAGGACGCCGTTATTGGGAAATGAGAAGGGTATGTTATCTCCTGGGCCCGAATTTTGATTTTGCAAATTTCTTCGCTCAACGACGAGCTTGTTTGGGTCATCGTCTTGATCAAGATGCCATGTCAGAGTGAAGGGTGTGCCAACTGTCGCACTCCCTTTAATGTCATCGAATTTAAAGCCGATCGAAGTAGCAACGCAGAAACCGAATCTTTCCAATGAGGTTAAATACACTCATCTGCTCTCATGCGATGAAAACACGACTTACAAAACGAAATGGAGCAACATTTAGCCTCTCTTTTCTAGTAAGTGAGACGCGGCAGTTGTGTGTGCGCAATATGCAATGCGTCGAAAAGTGGGAGTAGGGGTCAAAAGCCCAGATATTATAGACTCAGACGCACATCTGAACGCCGTTGAGGAGGAGAGGCGCCTGAACTCTCAGCGGTCTTGGATACCGATAATGGACCGTCGTACACGGCTGCCTCAGATAGGACCGTCAAATATGATGACAGTCTCATAGAGTTTATGCATCACACTAGGCGAAAATACGCAGTTCGTAGGTGAGATACAATGAATAGGAACGCACATTACCGATCAGCCTTCAACGAAATCTGATTCAAAGATGGTTCGAATAGCATTGTGCAACTGATGAGTCTCCCAAAATAAGCACAGGTTTCGCAATTGTACGGCTTCTTGCATCGAAAGATGGGAGAAGACACCCAAGCAGGTTATGGACATAGAGGAAGCCTTGAATTCCAAGCTGGTAGGAAATATGAAGAACAGTTCGCAGCGGGACGAAACAAGTGGGACATAACACCGAGTAACTAGCCTGTTGCCGTGAACGGAGGTAGCATGGCATAGATACACTAGCATTTGATGGGCCATCGCATTCGAGTGGCAGGATCCGAGTCCTATTATGAGATAACAATACTTCACGAATCAATGGACATGCGGTACACTTAAGAAAATACCCTTGGTCAACTAAGCCTTTTGCACGCTCGTGGTACTTGTACTGGTTATCGTTGGGGATCTTTTCTTCATCCGGAGCAGCGATGTGGCATATCACCTTGTCAATTTTCGAGGACTGGGTAACAAAAAGATATTAGCGGGAGTTGAATAAAAGGGCAGAGCAAGAATACGTGAAGAGCAGCCAAAATAACGAAACAGCTCGTCAAAGAGCTGGCAAAAGGGACAACAATCAAACACAGGTGGTCTCTCAATGAAGGAACGAAGGTGTGCAAAAGGGACGTCGACGTTGGGTATAGTGGAGAAAACTGACAACCAGGGCCACGAAAAAAAGTTAATGTGTCATTAGGATGCGGCTGACACCTCGTGGCGCCAGGGATGTCATAAAGGAGAACAAAGGGTCCACCCTGAGAGGTAAACAGAACAAATTTTTGAAAAAGTCGGCGAGAAGAATGTAGAAGCTGTTAATACACAGCACGTCCAATTGCATGGAACCACATAGGCTCCACCTTTGAGCGAATAGAGAGAATCGGACGTCGAAGGTGAGAGATGGTAGAACGTTGCAGAGTTAGGTAGCAAATGGTGTGCTGGCATGCTCAAGTAAGTCATACAGGGAACGAAGGAAGAATGGCGTGTCCATGGTCGATTCAAAGGAACGATATATGGGCGAAGCGAAATGATAAGGTAAGGGCAGAGCAAAGGAAATGCGATGTTCACCTGAAAAAAGACAAAAACGAAAGGAAAATAAAGGGAAGGACGAAAAAAAGAGGTTTCGAATGAGTGCGCCTATAGCCAATGGAAAAGGCCCGCGCGTTCAACAGATGAAGGGATGAAGAAACTCGGAAAAGGGTGGAGACAAAGACAGATTTGACGGTAGTTCCACCATAACTCCCCCGAAGAAGGTAAAAGATGGCGGAAAGGGCTTACCGTGAGGTAGTGAATAGTGATAGACTGGTATGCCTCGACTGCACAGAACAGTTCATCCATCTCCGGCATATCCTGGGGGGGGGAAATGTCAATCGATAAGGACACAGGCATCAGGCAACAGACGCACCTCCTTCGGGTCATCCGTGTGGCCATTTGCAAACTTTGAGGGCCTCGGGATCGTTCGCTGCATCGCCTGGAAAGAATATTCCGTCAATATACCATGGTTAGCAGTAGAAAGAGAAGGAAACAACGCACCCTCATTGTGCTCTTCTTTATCCATCTTGGCTTTCTTCGCTGGAGGCGGACTCGTGCCCTTCTTGCTGGTGCCGACGTCTTCATCTGCCTCGCCATTGTTCTCGCTCTCGACATTCTCCTTCGTCATTCCATCTATCTTGCTCTTTGGCGGTGCCTTCTTCTTTGCATCGCTCATCATGCTTGCCTTACGCTTCCTGGCTGAGGCGCCGCCTTCACTGTCCCGTTTCCATTTCTTTGGCTTCTCCTCGTTCTTGATGTCAAGCTGGTCAACCTCGTCGACGACATGATCTGACGGAGCAGCTTCTACTTGCTCAGCTCTGCGCTTCTCCCATTCAGAAGGGTTCAGCGCAACCCTGTAGCCGGTCAAGAGGTCACCCGACTTGTCGAATGCCTCGTTGGTGTAGGCCTCGACTTCGTGTCACCAGAGGTTAGAGATGTCCTTGGGCTCTAGCCAGGAGCTGTATATAACCGTTTGTCAGTCAAGAAAGAATACAGCCAAGAGCTCAAAAGATGCACACAAATTACCGGCGAGGAAAAATCAGACAAGGTGAAAGTTTGCTTTTGTGCCTGCAGGTTGGTTGTCAAGGACTTGCTGTGGTGCATCATTTGGGTCGACTACCTGGATATCCGTTGTTGTTAGCACGAGACGCACCCTCGATGATGTTCAGCACACGTACCATCCTGGGCCATGGCAGATAGCCGTGTTCTTTTCCCAGCACAATATCGCGACGATCATGAATATTCGCCGAGCCAGATGTCTTGAGTACTTTCGCAGCCTTCTTGCTCATCATCGGACGTAAATGACGGCCGTGGAGGATCCGAATGAAGAAGGAAAGAATTACCTGGACTCTTTCAGATATGGCGCACATGATATTTTGCCATGAGGGTTCGTGCGATGCCTACCCTTGGCTCTGACGTCTGAACTAAGAAAAGAATCAGGGCACTTCACAGATCCGAAATGATTTCCACTGCTTCGCTGGTGTTTTGCTCCGCAGGGTTTGAGGGCCTGAGTCTTTGACGCAAATTACGGGTCCTAAACCAGGGAAACAAGTAAAAGGTACATGAATGACTGCGGATGAGGACATACATATGGCGTGGCTTGCGCGGCTTTCCTCTCTATGGTTCTGGAGCTAAGATTGAGCATCGAGACAATCCTGAATGCAGTCCAGGTGGTAACCTGAGATGAACTCGCTGAGGAAACAGGACCTTTGTGGCTCCGTGGACTCTTCGAAAGCATTCGGCACGGTGTTTACGTGAAGATAGGAGTCTCTGGGAGACATTGAGTGGAGGTAAACATAAATAAAAGGATGCGGGTACGCACCGTGACAGACAACGACTGTCCAGTGTCCTTTACCTCGACTTCATTTTTGTGGAATGGAAAACCCTCTTGTACATGCCTCTTTCCACTAAGATCGGTTACCGCAAAGAAGGGCGCGGTTGGGATACAAATATCAGAATAAATAGTATTGTAATATCGAGATGTGAGGAACATCAAGGCTCTATCAATACTCCTACCAAGAAGAAAAAACAACTCTCGGTGTCCAAACGTTCAAACCTGACGCAGGTGGTGGAAGAAGGAAAAGAACTGTCGCGTCATCAGTGAGAAAGGTAAATCAAGAAAGGAAGGATATTCTCAGGAAAATGATGAATGTTGCGAAATATTCCCACGATGAGTCCAGGTAGAATGCGACGGCAAACGCCGTGTTGGACGATCAAAAAATGCATTTCGGATGGCATAAAGACCGAATACCTATATATTCATATAGGACTCGGAAAGTACAGACTTCCACTACTGTCGCGGTTGAATGTGTACGCTCCTCAGTCGACAAAGAGCCTTGATCCCACCACGTGAGATCGGTGAGCAGGGTGATGCTCCTGTTCTGCTCATTTGGTGCTGAAAAGAGTCTATTTTCCGATTACCGTCAGCTAGTTATGTTCCACCAAGGGATGGAATTTGCGGAGATACTGGCTGCTGCAGAGAGATTGTAGCGTCGACATCAAAGCCATGCGGTCGAGGATGCAGGTCTTGATGTTATAGCGCCCAGTCGTCCCTAACAGCATGTAAATTCTGCGACATGAAATATCGGATGGGATACCTTCACCTTCACCAGTGAATTGTGGCCTGCTTTGCGAAATATGCGCCTCCGATACCTGCCAAGAAATGGGGAAAGCCACCATCTTCGTCTCGCAATCCTGACCATTCATAGCGGCGCCCAGGTGTCAGTTACATTGAGAAAATATGACAGCGTATCGCCGTGCACATCGCACAGTTCACTTGCTCCTCGTTCTAGTCTATGATGCTATGAATTGTCGGGGTATCACCCGAAAACAAGTTAGAGCGGCCATGTCGTTATGTCGTTCAGTTGTACATCTTGGAATTTGGGGGATGAGAAGCGATTTGAGGTGAGTAGGTTAACGTGAAGTTGTGGTAGTGGTCAACAATTTGACGAGTCAACAGCGTTGGCCAGGATTGTTCGGAAGAACACGAAGAACCCTATTGGTTCGGTGGATCGGGTATTCATTGAACCGAATGCTTGCCCCGACTTGCTAAGGCTTTCAGCTCAACCACGTCGCGTTTGCCACAGATGCAAACCAATGTGTCTCTCACTTCGTTTGCGAACAGCGCCTTGATTCTAACATAAGAGGCTAGTGTTCGATTAAGGGGTAGATTATGAAGCGACAGGGAACCCTTGAAGGCAAACGCACAAGGGTGTCCTGCTCTACATACATGTTTTTATACTACTTGTGAAAGAAACTACTAGAAATTTCATGCAGAGAAAAGAAATGTAGCTGAGTAATACTTACCAATCCCGACGGTGAGTCTGGCGAGTGTGGTCGCTTGCGATGATCCGCACTAAAAATAGCACAGCTAGAGCCAATTGAGAGTCGACAATGTAAGTATCATATACCAAACCCCATTTACAATTAAAATCCTCGCTACGCATCTTTAACATATGCAGGAGGCGGCTCCGTCTCGCTGTCTTGATCCCATAATTGCGCTCTGTCGATGACTAGCTCCTGTATCCGGGTTCGCAATCTTGTGATCTCCTCTGTAATTTCATTGTTCCCTGCATGAGATAGCAATGCTGCAGTGCTTGGGTGCGATAGCTGCTCTCCGCCAAGAATTTGAAGACTTCCCCGCGCGGAAAAGCTTCCGGTGAGGGAGGGCGCAGGGACGTTGACGTCTGAGGCTACTGAGGTTCTACGCGTGTCCGTCACCGGTTCGCTCCCTTTCCTCGGCAGATCGGTTCCTGGTACTCCTTCGACATCCACCATGAACGAATCCATGAGTGTCGACGTTATGACACCCGCTGAAGCTGGCGCAGTAACATCATTTTCTCGTAGCGTCCGCATCATGCCATGCCGTTGATCCTGGGGTGAAGGTCGAATCTGTAAATATGGGAACATGCCCTTGGGGCTGGGTATCAATATAGGGCTTCGGTTCCTGTGCAGGTGACGACAAAGGGCTACTCCTAATAAAAGGAGTAGCAAGAATCCTATAACACCAATCACAGCTCCAATAATTGTGGACGCCTTCTGTCGCTTTCGCGGGTTGGAGTTGTTAGATGTAGATGCGGGGGTAGTCGCAGTTCTAAAGGGATAGTTAGGTTTACAGCTAGTACGAATTTGCCAAAGATACGCACGAAGTTAAAGCTTCGCCACCCATCGAACTGCTTTTGGTGAGATGAGAGGGGGACAGGCTATTGAAATGTGGATGGTGAGTAACGTACTTATATAGATTAAGCAACAAACATACGAACCTCTGGGTTGTCGAATCTCCAGGCGGAGCAATCGAAGGAGAGTGGAGTGAAAGAGTGGACTCGACAGAAATGGTATGGATAATCGTTTGACCGGCGTCATCGATGCTTAAAGAGCTAGTCGTTGCAAGAAAGAAAATCAGTCTCACTACGATGTAAAGTAGGGAAGGAATTGTACCTTGTACTCGACGGCGTCCCATTACCGGAATGTAAAAGAGAGGTGGATGATGTCGACGCTGCCGTTTGGATCGATGTAGTAGTTACAGATGTGCCCCCAGAGCTAGTCGTTAGAGGAGTAACACTGAAAATCAGGTCACACTACGAAAAGTATAGAGATAAATGAACATACGCGAAATCGGCACTGTGAACAGAAATTGTCCCGGAACTAACTATAACCTCGTTGGTGCTGTTATTGATTGCTTCGATGAGATAGGACCTGTGAATCGTGATAGGAGAATGTCAGTCGAAAGATGACACTGGATAGGTTAAATTGACAGACTGGGAACGTACCCAGGAAAAGGAAAATTGACCATCACGGTCCCTTCGCGAGTGCCATCATCAGGCAATGTGAAAGGTATTCTCTCTACTTCTTCCAACCCGTGGGAGACATTTCTTAGTGAAAAACGGAACTTGTCTGGGTCGTCGCCTTGAAGATGCCAGGTAAGGTTGACGGGTATACCAACCGTCGCATTTTTTTGAACTCCGTCGAGAAGAAAGCTGGTCGAAGCAGCAAAATGAAAAAAGAATCTATCAAGCAGGCTTGAGTATTTCTCTGCTCTATCATGCAACAACAAGTACCACTTACAAAACGAAATGGAACAACATTCAGCCTCTCTTAGCCAGCAAAGGAGATGTGGCAGTTGCGGACGCGCAATACGGTTTTCAATACACAATCAATACGTGTGAAAGAGGGTGTGGTGGTCACAGGCTCAAAGCCCAGATAGTATAGGCTTAGATGCAATGCACCCGAACTCGGTTGAAGAAGAAAGACCGGAACTATCTGTCGTCTTGGATACTATTACCGATGAACCATCGTATACTGCTGTTTTGGATAGGAACTTGATTTCAGACGAAAGTTGATCCCCCTAATATCCTTGTAGAAGTCCGACATCAGTGTGCACCCATGTGCCCATCTAATATGCGGGTATAGAGTGAGATACAATGGTTCCTCATACTCGGTAGATCAGTAATTACTTGATGCATATTACAGATTGACCTTGAACGACATTGGATGGGGAGATAGCTCGACTAGGATTATATCAGACTAAGTGTAGGTTTTATAATAACACAAGCTCCCATATAAAAGGCAAAGATAGCAAATCCCAGCGAGATATCTGTAGAGGAAACCTAGAATTCCAAACAGCTAATACGTACAGAACGTTTCAGTGTCCTATTCGGACTTAACACCTTTCCGTATGTCAAACTGATTGAAAAGATAGGGGCCGTGTATACGATCCATAGATATGTCATTAGGAAGTAAAACAGTGAACCAGCTCAGACGGGACAACATTCGTTACATTCAACGCCCAAGGGGACTCCATAAAGTCCTTCAGCGTTCCAATTTTCGCCTTGGTATCCAGGATTTCTGCCTCGTTTTCCGCTGCCTCAATATCACCCTGCCCTTGCCAACTCGCTCCTTCTAATTTCAACAGTTGTTCCTGCAAGCTATGCAGACGACCTTGTATCTCCATCTGTCGATCAGTGAGAGGTTTGGGCCAGAAACTCGCCGTGGACTTCGTCGCCACGCTATGCCCGAACGATGTACGAGCTGAAGTTGGAGATGGCGTGATATACACAGGCGGAGGACTGTCTCCATGATTTCTGCTGCTTAGGTTTCGACGAGGAGGGTACTTGGCGTAGAGATACTGTACGAAGGAACTCGCCGGTGTATCTGAATGGCGCACCAATCGATCCTGGAAGCTTCGTCGTCGACGAGAGCGGAAGAAGATTAGGTAGACTGTAAGGAGAACGATGACGGTAAGTGCCACCGAGCCTAACACTGCACCGACGATTAGACCCTCATCGGAACCATGACGCGAACCCCTGTAAGCGATCAGAACCTGAACTCAATGATAATAAGACGGAAGGTTCCTCACTTGTGGTTATCGTCATCCTGGACTTCGAATTCAGAACTCGATGCAATCGGGGCAGGAGAGTCGTCGTGGTCCATTCTGAATATCCAAGTCAGGAAGACATCTTATGAAAAGTGGCAACTGACGAAGTATTCCTGTAGGCAAAGATCTGGTACGTGCTGAGATATATGGTTAGGACGTTCGAGTTCGGAGGAAATTAACCAGGCATACTCCGTGTGATTGAAAATGATATTGACCTGTGTATCGGCAGTAAAGTTGGTGACACGAAGGACGTCATTCGATGTATTGTTATGTTTAAGGCGAAATTTCTTGAGAAGTACATCGTTGGGATCCTCTTCATCGTGTCTGAGGATCACTGTGGCGTTCTGTCCCTGAAATATATGTTTTTCGTCTGCGAGGTGGATCTGAAGGGCAAAGGAAACGGAAGCCAGTGAGAGAAAAGATATCCTGATCGAAATGAGTCTATCATCACCCATGTTGCGTATACACTCACGCATGAAAAGGACCAATAGACATTCCAGCCTGTGGAAAGAAGAAGAAAAGAACGAAGTATGAATTATGTGGACGGGCTTCAACCGTTACAACCGTCGACTTGTAGGGGCACGGTTTCCATCAAGCGTGTCGAAGATGATCATAAGGTCCATCCATTCATTTGTCGGAGAAATAGTTTAATTCATCCCGTCGTGTGTCAAGTCACAATCACATCCCTCGATGAACCTAAATGAAACGAGATCCACACGTCTCTGATATCAGCATCAGATCAAAAAACCCTGTGCTTGGCAGCATCACAGATTCCTTACCGGATAAAAATGTATCTGAGTATATGCGCTTGAGAGCAAGTACACTAAATTATACGAGCGTAATGTTCAAGGAGGTGTCGTTTTCGCGAGGAGGACTGTAATTGAAATAGCAACAAAACATCAAGTCTGTATTGATCAAAGGCCAACCGGACAAGAATAACTCCCTTGGAGCGCTTCCAATTGATATCAAGATTAAAAGCGCCACGGACCCGATCCGGTGTCGCGCGTGCGTTGCTAATGGATTACAATCTTTTTGGAATACATCGGTGGCAAGCCTAATGAATCAATTGAATAAACTTCCAAATGGATTACGGCACAGTAAATAGAGTTAGCTCTAAAATTAAACGAGGCACTGAGCCGTCGACCCGGTTCTCGCAAGGACAGAAGCGCTATCTCTGAGGAGAATTAGGATTTTTAACTGCAAAGTTTCGACAGAACTCACGAAGATGCATCAGGTTTCATCGCTTGAAAAGTATGTCGTCCGTATCAGTCATGCCATTCAAACAGCGTTACCAAGCCAGCATCATATAAGCGTCTAGATAGCCGCGGGCATTGTGGGATTATCGAAACGAAAGCTGTTCGAAGTAGCGAAGTTGAGACGGGATGTATTGTCCTAAACATTTGGCTTCCAGGACGCGGCGAGATAAGAATTTACCTACAAGCCGTTAAGGCGCAATGTCGCCCCTCGCCTTGCGGCAGTTCAAGAAGATGCCGTTTGGAAGGTTTGGATACGACGCACAGAACGAGGAGTTGCCGAAGTGAGGCTGATAGACATCATAAACGCACTGAATTTGGACCCAGTTTTACGGAGGGAGATGCGAGAAATCGGTAGTCTGGGGTGCAGATGGTTCACTGCTTGTGCCATGAAACCTTGATATGAGATCGGAACTCATCACGCTGAAGCCAGTAGCATTCAAATATCAGAACGAACAATAAAGAAGGGGTTCGTGAGTAGACTTCAAGCTTGAAACACGGTACGACGATGGCTCACCTGGCGCCATAGTACTGTCGTTACGCCGCAACAGAGGAATACCCCTACTCAGGGCAGGGGATAACAGCGGTAGAGAGGCAAGGGAAGCTTAATGGTGTTGGTGTTGGTTTTGTTACCAGCGTAAGGTCTCGGCAAGCGGAAATCTGGATTTCAAATTGACATCAAGGGGGTTGCGGCCCGGCAAACCGGCACATCGGGTTGGTCGGTCGGTCGGTCGATCCCAGGAGGCCTTAAAAATATTTTTGCCCACCCTTTGTATAGTGGAATGAAGTTATCCTGGGTGCGATAAACACATTATTCAGTGTGAAAGAACATGTTTCTGATGATCTGTCACTCACAGTAGGCTCAGGGCAGTTGTTGGGAGGACGGGTGCAAGTCGGGTGCAAGATGGGGTAACTTCGGGTCCGGGAGCTGACAAGTTGCCGGTGGCTGTGTGATCCCCAAATGGTAGAGTTGTATGACTCAGCTACTATTCTCGGTATGTTATTCTCACGCCGGTCGGTCGGTCGCCTCAAACAGGCCTTAAAAATAATTTCGACCCGATATGAATTTTTATGTTTTTACAACCCCCTTGATTGACATAGAATCTGTCCCGTGACCAGTTATGACGCAGCTTACTTCCGACTTGCCCCGCCCAGACTTGCTTGCATCAGTGCTGCGGCAATTTCGTTAGCATCGACTGCTAAACTTCAAAGCTTCAAGTTCTTTGCATTTGAAAGTTTGGCCTTGAGCGTTGGACGTTATCACCACTCAAATAATGTCCAACGTTAGCTTAATACAGTGTGCTCAACTCATCAATGCATCAAGACGTCGACGTTTCAACTCTTAACACGGTTTCTGTAACTTCGTCTATGTAGGGCGGAGGTGGGTCCGGCTCGTTATCCGGGGTCCTTTCTGATGCTCTCTCTAGAATGAGCTGCTGTATCTGCGCCCGCAACCTTAGTATCTCTCCAGCCGATTCATTGCTCATTGCGGGAGGTTGCAACGGTAATACCGTGCTTCCGTGCGGCATGGATTCCTTCGCGAAAGTCTGAAGACTTTCTCGTTGGGCTATGCTTCCAGAAACTGAGGGCTCCGGAGAATTGTCATCAAGGCGAACTGGTTTTCGGCGAGGACTGCACTTGGTGGTGAGGTATTTTAGAAAAGGAGTTGGTACGGTAGGGGAATGGTGTATGGCTTGATCCTGGAAACTCCAACGTCGACGTCGACGAGAGCGGAAGAAGATCAGGTAAACTGTGAGGAGAATGATGACGGTAAAGGCCACCTAGCCTAACACCGCACCGATGATTAGACCCCTATTGGAGCCATCTCCCCTGTAAGCTATCAGCAACCCAAATTCAACGATAATAATGCAGAAGGTTCCTCACTTTTGGCCATCGTCTGATGACGGGTGATGGTTATGCTGGGTTGTATACTGTACTTCGAATACAGGACTCTGTGCAATTGTGCGATTCGAAGCCGGTTCCGTTCTGAACATTCAAGTCAGAAAAGTTCTCCCGTAGTAAAAACTGTGAATGAAGACGCATACTCGTAAGCTAAGATACTGTAGTTCCTGAAACTTTTCCTTAGGACGTCCGAGTTCGGAGGAAAACAGCTAGGCGTACCCGCTATGATTAAATGTTATATTTACCTGTGCGTCGGTAGTAAAGTTGGTGACTCGCAGGGTTCCATTCGTTGTAATATCATTGTGAGCGACTTTCTTGAGAAATACATCGGTGGGATCCCCTTCATCGTGTGTGAGGATCACAGTGTTGTTCTGTCCCTCCAATATATGCTTTTCGTCTGAGATGTAGATCTGAAGGGCAAAGGAAATGGAAGCCAATAAGAGAAAAGATATCCTGATCGAAATGAGTCTATCATCACCCACATCACGTATAGACTCACGCATGAAAAGGACCGATAGACATTCCAACCTGTGGAAAGAAGAAGAAAAGAACGAGGTATGAATTATGGGACGGCCTTCAACCGTTACAAACCGTTGACTTGTAGGGGATCGGTTTCCATCCAACGGGCCGAAGAAGACCAGGATCGAAGGAAGGTCGGCTAATTCATTTGTCGGAGAAGAACATTTTATCATCTCCGTCGTCTGTTGGGCGACAATCACATCTCTCCATGGACGTGGTGGGGTGCCATCTCTTACATCAGCATCAGATCCCATATACTGTGCTAGGTAGCATCACGGATTGTTCGCCGTCTCGTACTGGCGAGACAGAGACAGCAGTTGGAGGAAATGGGCCTGTACCGAATCCATCGATTAAAGGCCAGACCGACGCGAGGAAGGCATGGCTCCTTTGGGCACTTCC
>JAUEPT010000258.1:0-40936 GCA_030435635.1 Armillaria borealis | reverse complement strand
TCCCGACTCTGCGAACGACACATCGTTAGCCCTCTTGTTCTCTGGAGCTAAATAAGTTATGGTACGGCTCAGTCGTTGCTGTGGTGCTCGAGAAGACAGAAGGTCGAAAGAGATACACGAATGTACAATACCATCACTTGAGTCTTTTTGGACGGTTTTTCCGTAGTTCTACAAGTCCGTGTACCGTTTACTGAATCTGTCAGGATTACTGAGTAAAAATACAGTACAGCAGCAATTTATTAATACAAAGATCAGCGTGCTCTAGGTGAAAACATATGTGAAATCGCAGCAAAGACTTTCTGATTGGTCCTCCTTCTAGAGCCAACTGGGGCAAGGGACGCTTATGCCGGAAAGTCATAGTGCGAGGAATAAGAGAGATTCGAGAAATTGAAGGAGTAGCCCGGATGCAAAGGACTCGCGTACGTTAGATCACGAAGTCGAAGAGAGTTAAACACACGTCGTAGGAGATTCGGAGAGAGAGGTAGACAGCATGTGAAAAACTATGAGCCTCTTCCGTGTTGGTGTATCACAGGCTGAACAAGGTGCGAGGAGATAGCTCAGATGGCAAGACATGACAACGGGGCATGTAACACAGTATTGCCGCAGCAGAACCCTGGCACTTCGGGACGTTGACAGTGGTTGGCACGGCCCGGACTCGGTACTACAATTCCTGGAGTATTCCATGAAGAGAGAGTTGCTCAGACTTGAGAGAAGATAATTGTCATCTACACGTATTTTACACCACGCGTGGCGAACGAGTTGAATTTTGTGTCAAATGTTTAAAAGTAAATCGCGACGCACGTCGCGCACCCCGGTCACACGTGATCAGTGTTCAACAATGCCACGTGGTGCTTCTGCCTCAGGCTCTTCACAGTTGTTGCATCACTCATTGCGGCATACTTACGATACAAATCAATGATTCCTTCCGGTGGATATCTGGTTTCCGACGCCACCGGATGTGCAAGAATAGCAACCTTACTCGGAGCATGCTCCAGGACCCTCCTCACCGTGCACTTCAGTAGGATGGACGAACCGTCAGCCAGTCGTGGTGCCATGATTCACTGATTTTGAATCGTCTGATCAATACGGTTTGCGCCTGCTCAGAGATGAAGAATGAATCACTAGTTAAATCGCTGGACAGGCGAAACAGGTCCGACTTGCAGGATCCGACCCCTTAAAGTGGGGTTTTCTATTAGAGATTAGCGTGGAATGATAAGCACCCATCAGTATAGATAGGAGAGGTAGACTCTGTGTGCTCCTTGGCACCATTACTGAAGCAGCAAGGTTTTTCCCGTTATCAGTGGACGACCGTCTTCAGCTTAAGATGTGTTCTTCCAATTCACCGTGTCATGGTGCTTGATATATAGCTGGACGAGCTTCGAGGGAGCTATTCCATTGTATGGCTCTCAAAGATGCGATACAGCTGGTACTTGTGTCCTGTACGCCTTCGTACGCTCTATTTGAAGATGAACAAAGTATCACGTTTTCTACATCGATCGAGCGACACTAAATTCAGGAACTCGTTCTAAGCTTTGTAATTCTGTTTCAGGAGGACATATGTGTGTGCTATAAAAAAAAAGCCACCTTCAGCATCATCTGTCTACCCCTTCACCTCTTATCAGGCAATGTCGTCACCACCGCTCCGTCTTTGGGAATGACGTTCGGCTCGGTTTAACATCGCTACAACGATAGGGCCATGTAAGAAGTTCTATCTTTTCGTTCATTCTTCTAACATACTACTCCGGCCACTAACAGCTTATTCAATAACGAATTTACAAACGTGATCTATTACAATAGATTACCCAGATGACGGGTGGAATACCGATACTCAGTACGTCAATACTGGTGCACAGTCTATGTTGGTTCATCGATCTTTATTGGTCAGGTTTGCAATACTTCGCTACGTCCACATTCTTCTTCCTTAACGGCGGGCCAGAGAATTTGCGAGGGACCCTTGCGAGCTTGCGTTCATTTGCGTTTGATATGTGCAAAACCTGCGACCGAAAATCTGAAGGTCAGTCTTTAGGATCAACAGGAGAGAACCAGGTTCAAGAGCGCGATATTTCGGTGGCTCAAGAATAGTACGGGGCATAATAGATACAGTCAACGATAGTCGGGATGGCGGGGACTTCTGGACACCAGATCACGAAAGTCCTCAAGATTGGTATCTTGATAGCGTGCCGTGGGGTTTGCAGCCGAACCGATAGAAGAATATGGTAGCATGTGTTTCTCAACGTGAGCGAGACGTGCTGGAAGACGAGTGAGCTGAAGGAAAGGCCTGAAACTGAAGTCTGACTGCTCACAACAGCGAAACATATCATTGGAAATTGGAAAATAGGTCTTGATTTTGCGGAAGAGGACGACCTCTAGGGCTGATTATCATAGGCACAGACGATTTGAAGAAAGCGAATGCAGTTAGGTATACCAAACACAACAGATATACAGAAGAAAGTAAGAGAGCCCTGCCTTGGGAGGGCGGTAGCGAAGAGTAATAGCGATAAGAATATACATTATGATTGAACGAATTGCGCTAGGAATGCTGCTGTGAGATGACAAAGAACAAGATATTGACGGTACCTACCTGTAGTACACAAATGTCATAGCCGCTTTCCCTATACACCAACGACTTTACTCCGGGCTTGGGTATTGCTATTGTCAGTATCGGTGACGATGCGGCATTTTTTACGAGCGAATTCTGATCGCTGGGCGAGACGAATAATGGCAGTTTAGGTGTATCCCGTATCGTTGCATCGGGCTCGTCAATGCAGCAGGCCGGAGTCGGTTTCTTGGCACTACGAACTAAGTCGTCGCCATGGTGAATGCCTGGTCAGAGATTCGAGAGAACGAATCATTTATGGGGTAGGAGCGGTTGCGCATCTTAGCTTGAATCACACCGACGAAGAGATCGTCATCAACTGACAGTGGAGAAGATCTGGCTGGCAGATTGCTGGCGGAGTACCGGTAGGGAACGTGTTGGCTGGAGAAGCAGCATACGCACGTTCCATCACTACCATCGAGGAGCCGAAGTACCTAATCATTGACGACGTTGATTGCATTCTGGCTCCAGGAGGGCTGAGAATGTAAAATAGCCGATGTAACCTACATTTTCGTGTTTAAGGACAGGCTGACCCACCCTCCCCCTCCTTCTATAAGGTAATAATATAACTATATATAGGATGCCTAGTCATAGAATTTCATTTCGGCAAATGCTGGTTCGTTGCCGGGTACATGCCGGACCCTGCCGCGCGCGATTCTGGTGACCTTTCCCACCTGATCCTCGTGTTGATTCTCATTTCCGGCTATAAGTACTACCTCCACTCGCTGTTCTACGTTCAAATTCACTGGGTGTGCCGCGTGGACGTATTTCTATATTGATTGCAACCATCCTCAATTCCACCAGTCATCCGTAGCTTCACACTCAGCTGAAGCAATAGGAACATTGATTTCAAAACTTGTATCCTCGCTTCCGTAGTTATTTCCTCTGTTTAGCTGCTTCTCAAATGCCCAATCCTACATTTTTCGATAGGACTTTGCCCTTAGTTGACCTCAGAATGTCGCAATACCAGCCTGTTCCACCTTCTATCTCTCGAGGACTCCGAAATGCGCTTGATCCCACTTAGCCTAGCTTTGATTGATGGAGAAAATCACTGGCATATGAGCCTTACCATTAATGGCTTAATGGCGAGTGGCTCCGCCTCCTCTCGGGCTCGTCTCTTGTGCCGGCAAGACTAGTATTGCCAGGGTCAATCCGCCATATTAACCGAGCATTTGTCTGACACAGTTCCAGCCTTCACGTCAATATTAGATTCGCATTTCTACCGGTAGCTTCACTCTAGCCACCTTAGAATACCTTCCCTCTCCTTCCCTCCTGCTATGGAACACGATACACCCCCTGACATTAGAGACAATAACTCTCAGGATCCCGAGCCCATCGACGAAAGAATTAAAATCGCTGATGATTTGAACGACTCATCACGAGACACCGTAACAGCAGTATACGGGCCTGAACAGTCTAAGGCTTCGTCACTCTATGGTACCATGGCAGAGAATGGGAGGAATCTACTTTCGCCTGTCGAAGAACCATTGGCACGTCGACCTGGGAAGAAACAACCAGCGCTTTTCGTTCTACCGCCTCAATCCGCTAGTGCACCTGTGCTAACTGGTATGTGTACTTCGCTAAGCGCTACCACTCTCCCCACAAGTCATTTTAGTTGATTCTCGAGGATACGCACCGAGTCAACCATTTGAAGAAGCCGGGCCAACATCCAGCATTTGGCGCGCTTATTTAGACGAAAGCTTGATTTACGATACCGACATGCTTGGAAACCAGAGAGGACAAGTCAATATCCTGCTTGTTTTTGTGAGCTCATTAAATCAAATGCGTGCTGCATCGCATTAATTTTATTTCTCTCACAGGCGGGACTTTTCTCGGCAATCGTGAGCGCCTTCATAGCGCAATCCGCAGGAAGTCTCCAGCCAGACTATGAAAAATTGTCGGCACTCTTATTATTCGATCAGATCAATATACAGCTCGCGCTGGCCAGCGGCATTTCCCCAGACCGCATCACCACATCCGGCGCTGACCCTACTACCCATTTTACTCCGGATCCTTTGGATTCGTGGGTGAACGGCTTATGGTTTTCGAGCCTTACTCTCAGTCTCGCAACTGCATTGTTTGCCGCGCTTGCGGACGGGTGGTATTGCCATTATCTGTCGCCCGTTGCTGGAAACCCCCAAGTTCGCGCTCGTACTCGACATTTACGGTATACGGGTCTTCTTGATTGGCATGTCAGCACGTTGATTGGCTTCCTACCACTCATGTTACACCTATCCCTCTTTCTGTTTTTCGTAGGACTGGTCCTATCTCTCTTACCCCAACAGCCAGAAATTGCCCTCGTGATAGGAATAATATCCACGAGCACTTTTATTGTCTACCTTGTCACCAATATTCTCCCAATAATATTCCCGGAGTGTCCATATAAAACACCGCTCTCATCGGTTGCATATGCGATCATCATGTGGATACTTCGACGATTCATCACCGTCGTGAGGGCAATTACACCTCTAACATTCGAGTTTCATCCCAAGACAAAAACATTGCAGGGTTTGGGAATCTACGCTGCGGAAAGATCACACATCAAACATGAAGTCGACGCGCTTCTTTGGCTATATGTGAGGTCATCAACCTCGGCCATTCGTCGTCTCGTGATCCACGCTCTTGCTGGACTGCCTCCAGAATACATCAAGTATGCTGAGGAAGCTTTCACCTCTTACTGGGATGAAATACGAGATGAGAAAGAAAGAATGTTAATGGATTGTATGGAGTTGACCAGAGATGGGTCTAATCGATGGATTCCCAAGGATATCCCCAATATCGACCGTAGGATTGAGCCCCTCCTCCGTTTGGAGAGACTTTTCCGTCCCTCAAGCCGGAAATTCCCGTTTGGCCTCTTCGGAGAGCATGATCTGGATTTCTCGAGGAAGGATATCCCAGATACCTTGTCGACAACTTTGTCTTCCCTCGATGATTTACATATCCAGATGCCAGTAGGCCTGGATTCGCAGAAGAAAGTCGCTATGAATGCTCTCGTGGACAATCATTTTCACCATCCTGATGTGTGGGAAAGCCTCTTCAACCGTGCGTCTCAGCAAGGGCTATTTTATCGGGAGCAAAGTAGCTTTGACCTGTTGAGGCGTCCACACAAGCGCTCTGCCAGTGGGAATTCTGATCTCACTATTGAGATGTGTCTTAGCTTGGTAACAACGATATATTTCCCCGAAAGGGATTCCTCCACATCGCACAGTTGCACCTTGGCAGACGCGGCGGTATATCATGATCGGAAAAATGTTCTCCGCACTCTTCTCTCCTTCTTCGAAAAATCAGAATTCGACAAATTTGACTTGTATCGAGAGTCAGAAAATTACGAAAGAAGACTTCTCCTCACCATTATGCGCCTCCTGGTGTCTGACTCCCAGTCAATCTTCCAACCCCGTTCCTCTTCTCATGATTCTACATTCGTCAGGAACCAACTATTGCGCGTTGTGGTACATGCACTCAACAAAAGTGTACATCCCCCCGCCATGTTGCCTTTGAACTTTGACCCCGAGGTATTCAAGACCGTAGCGTCGTACGTCGCGTCTGACTTATTCACTTATTCGCATTTTCGGGATCTTGAGTGCTCAATCGTGCACGCTCTTGTATGCATGGCTTCGCTTATGCATCGAGAGCCCCACTTCAATATCCTCGTACCTCATGAAGAATGGGCTACAAAATCCTTTTTTCTGAATATCCTCAACATCCAACAACAAAGCTACCACGAAAATTTTACTACCTATTCATCAGCCATCAAGTTCTCCCCCTTTCTTCAGAAACACTTTGGAAATATGGAGCACTTGGGTATCTTTTTGTTCGGTCAAGCGTTCTCCAAAGGCATTCTCCAGGCGTACGATGTTTTCCGGGAGCAAGGTGGTTTAATGCGTACTGCAGACAGAGAGTATCTCCACCCAAAGGTCTTGGAAGGCTTCTGGGGTTATCTTACCGGGCTCTCGGAAGCTATGAAGAAGACGGGGAATCAGAGTCCTGATCCGGAAACGTTCCCTGGATGGCATATCCAAGACCTCCATCGCGCAGTGGTCATTCGTTGCATTTGTGCGAGCATCGTTCACAGTGGCACCCAGCCACGTCCTATCTTATCCTTCTTGGCTTCAATCGTTCCTCATCACCCTGAATGGTCTAGAATATTGGACACATTAAATTCGCCAGACGACAAATACTCCATTGAGAAGTACAATTTCCACTGGTACCCATCGCCAGACGATAAGGAGTGTTTGAAAAAGGATATGAAGGATGTTGTCAGAATTCTAGATGAATGTCTTAAGGCGGCAAGGGGTTCAAATAATGACATCAACCAGGTATGCAGTTGATGTAATATTTCGATTTACCGTCAGCTAAATACTTTCCCGCAGTCGTCGATGAGTTGTAGCCCTCACAGTGGGTCACCGGAAATTCAACATGAATCACGATGGCGAAAGTTTATGAGAAAGCCAAAGAACTCCAATACGGATATAGAACTTGAGGCTCGAGATGTTGAGCGAGGATGATGCAGTGGACTGCATAATTTTGCAGTAGCTTCGGTATTATCAATGGACATAGTCGAATAGCAAGACGAGGACTAACATACATGTACAAAGTAGGCTGAGGTAGTGTAATATCAAAGATGCGAATGGAAACATAAGACGAGATTAGGAATAAATCGGCAAGATATGGTGACACGGCGATAAATATGTCTATGTGAATATATCATGAATTATGCCGGACGGTAAGACCAGGGGAGAGCATTATCCGCTGCATGCGTGAACGCGGGGTGTTGAAGTAGGCGGGAGAAATCCCGTGGACCGGGGAGGCATGGAAAGGAGAGCGAGGGCCGGCTTGGCATAGACAAAAGTACATCACACGTCAGAATGCTAGTAATTAACGTAGATGATACAGAGTCGCGACCATTGTCATCGAGTGGGCGCACGAGAAGATCAAAGAAAGGTCAAGTAAATGAGCAGAAAATATCCATGGAAGAAAGAACTTGGTGAACGTCCGAGTATCTATCTAGTGATCACCTTGAAGGAAAGCATGCGTTCTTAAGATATGTCTACGAAACTACGCCGTGTGGCGAGGGCCATCCAAAACGCGTAGTGGTGCCGTACATATCACATGTCAAGGCCACCATACAAAAGAAAAAAACACGCGCACAGAAAACTTGGAATACTACAGCCAGGAAGGGAAAAGAAACGGCGCCGTGGTGACATGCGTCTTCAAATGGGAAAGCTGTAAGGTATTTCTGAGAAGCGTGATAAAGGGAAGGTAGTACGATCGTGGTGGTAAAGATAGCCTTGGATCATGGACGAGTCCATCAGCTCTCCGGAGATAAGAGGACAAGACAAATAAGATCAGTGATAGTATCATTCGCAGAGAGTGTTATTCAGAAAACTGAACGCCTCTTGCTTGAAGTGAATGAACACAAGTTGTGGAAATCGAGACTCCAAGCATGGCGAGCTCAGTATTCAGATGCATTGAAGACCAGCCGATGTGTGGGTCTTCATGGGTTTTAAAAATCAAAGTGTGGTTCTAAAGAAACCCTTCATCGTCCGGGAGCAGCGGGAAGCCTTGGATGGCAGCCGGACCAGCACGAATGTTCTTGAATGAAGAAGATTGAGTATATCAATGCAGAAAGCTATAACACACGAGGATAGCATATAATTGGATATCAATACAGGAGTCGGAGAACGATGGTGAGGATAAATTTGCACAGTGTCGTGATGAGTCCTCAAACAGGAATGTAGCTTCTTGAAAGCCTCCGTTCAAGGGAAGTATTGCAACTTTGTTACTAAACGATGTCGTCTTCATCGATGACCTCTGCGACGTTCTCGTCTTATTCCCACCAGGTTTGTCGCCATCCTCGAGACTCTGAGTCGTACGCGTCGATTCACGAGCTTAGAGTCCCGTGACCGCCATCAGATCCCTTTTGGGAACTTTTCGTTGATATTATTCTCATCCACGACCACTATGTCGTCGAGCACATAGTAGGTTCTTTGTGTCTCGTTCTTCGATTTTGATCTTTGATAGATTCTCTTTTGCAGTATTGAGCTCGGCGGCGCCTCGTCAAGGCATGGAGTACGGTTTCTTATTGATGTTGTTTTTTTCACTAACATGTTCTTTACAGTGATGGTAGGGAATGTCCGCCTTGTAGTCCATCATGTTCAGTCCCAGAGGCCTGTAATGGCCCCGACTTTCAAGGTAGGTGTATAAATCTATATCTTTGCGTCCCCACTAACCCACGCTCTTCAGCCCAGAAATTTGACGCAATGGCAAGCAGCAATCAAAGGACCGCCGGGGAAGATGTAGTGGGAAATTGTTGCCAAGGTGCGTACGCTACTCTTAATTCCCTGCTCGCTGGCTTACCCTCCGTTAGACTTGACGCCGGTCTCGACGATGATGGAGGATTGCAGTACCAACCAGTAGACCACCGGTTACGGCGATGGGCTTTACCATGGAGGTGGAAGGAGGCGAGGATGTGGCTGTCTACGTGAGGATTGGCGGCTGTTTAGCGTGGTTGCAGGATACAGCCGGAGGAGGTACGTGCTCGTTGGCCCTTGTACTTGGCGTGGTTATTCAAATTGACGGATTCCGCTTGACCAGATATTGACGACATACGCATCGTGGCCGCTATGAGGTCTCTGCCTCTTAATCCATCGGACTCAATCCCAGAACCGTCAACAGCCTGATGCCCATGCTGACCGACTCTCAAAGTACGCGTACAGTATCCTTGAAATCATCCACCCTCGCTGACCCACGCTCTTTAGCCGAGAATTTTGAAGCAACGGAAAGCTGCAATCATCGAAGGATCACTGCCCAGTAGTGGGAATTTATGAGCATGGTGCGTGCGCTAAGGATTTTTTGTGCTCTCTCGCTGACCCTCCGTTAGACTTGACATTAGTCTCAACGGCGATAGAGGATTTCAACATCAACAACATAGCCACTGGCTACGACGATGGGGTTTAGCATGAAGATGGACGGAGGACGAGGACGAGGACAAGGATATGGCCGCCGTAGATGCGAGTATTAGGGACTGCTCAGCTTGGTCGGAGGGTACGGCTGGAGGAGGTACGTGCTCACAGTACTCGGGACGCTCACCGACTAATCCCACTTGACCAGGTAATCAGTGACATACACATCGTGTATTAGGCACGTACCATATTTGTTCATCCCGTTCAACGCTGACCTGTTTGCAGAAAAGATATCATGAATATAATGCCTTTCTTGATTCAGGGTAAGATTATCTTGTAGTCTGTATGATAAGACTCTAATTCTTTGTTCACTTAGATTATGCGGATGATCAGAGTTGAACGTTGAACATCGACTCGCTGGGACGTTGCGCTATAGACGGACGGGAGGGTGTGTTTGTAAGCGTGGACATTGATGTATTGAGTGACGGAACACGGGAAGAGGATAGGATGCTGGCCATCTTCTCTCTAAGGCTGAGCGTCGTAAGATACCAGGTGCATACATGGTCAATTTATTTATTGAAACGTGTCAAATATGGCTTTCATCCTCTTGCTATGGGCCGTTACCTCTTCCCGCAACAAAGCCTGCAGTACACTTCTCTCCTTGTTACACTCTTTTCGCACCAACTCCATTATGAACGTCGAAACCATCGCTCCCGACGGCGAGTTTCCAAGTTCACTGGATTCGGGTTCAGTCGCAGCAGCCTTTGCTGTCACGGAAGAAGGGCCCGGTGGTGCTACAGTGAGCCTAGATGATTTGTCGGGAGAGTCCGAGGCCGACGAAGACCTAAAGTGATCCGCCTTCCTAATCACGGCTCCGACATTTCCGACGTCGGGTCGCGTAGCGGGAACTTCTAACACAGGTGCGAAATCATGATGGGATTCGTCATCGTCGTATTCATCATCAACAAGACTCTCATGTGGGTCGAGTTTCCGTCGCCTTCTGGTAGGAAGAAGGGACTTGGAGGCTCGTTTGCGTTTACGAGATTCGTCAACGACCTGTTTGCTACCCCCAACGCAACGCTTGGCCTGCAGATGACATTCTCGACATTTGTTCCGGTCAAGGTCATTCGTCCACTGACAAGCAATCTTCGTTCCGCACGTTTTACACTTCGACGTGCAAGCAAAAGTCAGGAAGATAACCCAAGTCCATTATCGAAAACACGTACCGGTTCGTCAGCTTCCACAGGTATCAAGTCCCAATCTGAGATGTTGATCTTGCACACCTTCGTTTTGTTCAGCGTCCTAGATTGGCCACGATGGACGTTTAAGAATACAAGCTGGCACCAAAGCTCGTGACCGAGAGCCGTCATGGCTTTAGACTGATTTTCTTCCTCCATTTCGACGATTATATCACGTAGGTCTGTTAGAAACTCAAGTCCAGGTTCATCTGGCATTGGGAAGCGAGATTCGAACTAGGGTAATATGATCAGCTCGTAATATTCCGAGAGAGAGACCTACACACCTCGTTCCAGAGGTTCTTTTCGATGTCGCGATCCTTCTCAGTCTCTGGTATATTTGCATCGGCACAGAAATTCTAGGGAACGTCTTCGTGATATTCTTCCGAATTCGCTATGTCACTCACGGATGGTTCTGGAGCCTTTGATTTTGAATGTTCCATGTCTTTTCTCCCCGACGTATGAGATCTTGTAGACTGTCAGTTCATCTGTCAGAGTCCATTTAACGGAAGTGACGAGCGGCGACACCTACCGAAGCTCCAGCATTAATTGAAGACGTAGCGGACTTTTTCTTCTTCCCTTTCTCCCCTTTTAAACCTCTCATCGTAGCTTTTTCCACCTCTCCGGGTTCAGGGCCACCTGTAGAGATTAACGGCTCGGATGGCATTTCCCAGAGGGCATTCCCTTGTACTACTTTCGCATTCTCAACAAAGTCGCAAGCTTCGATAATGGAATGCTGCAACATTCTATTAGAAATGACGAATGATTGAAATAGAGATGGTAAACCTGAGCTTGGTTAACCAGATTCCACTGCACCATTGATCTATCCGACTCCAGCTGCACTCGTGCTTTCACGTAGGCCGCTATAGCGCTACTAATCGCGTCAATGTGTTCTTCCGTCGTGTCCGGTTTGCGGGTTGCCCATATCAGAAGTTCATCTTGACCAGCTATAATACCAGTACCTCTGCTTGTCGAGATGATGTCGGGTTCCGTGCGGGGCGTCATCATGGTAAGAGACGAAGAAAGATAATCCGACAAGCAGGGCACGTGTGATGCTATTGGAAATGAACTGTGCCCAGTTTTTCAAATGTCACTTATCTTCGTTTCAGGTTTACACTCCTATGTTCCTCTTATGATGTCTACGATCTTGGTGCAGAACTTTCCTCGCGGTTGGGTTGTTGGACCCGGACAGCCACAGATACATATTTTCCGGCCTGATGTCAGCGAGGCCAGGGCAAGGCTCGTGGATCAGTCTTCAGAAAAGTCGATCTCTCATAGCGGCAGTGCTAGAACACGCGGAAAACGCCAAGGAGCTTCAGTAACCGTTATTTTCGTGAGAGAAACACCATTTAATCATCCCATGTAGGATGATTTTCGAAGGCTCCCTCAAGACGTGGTCCATCCGGGAAACTTCATTGTCCTTTGTGGACAGGAACACCTCGGCAGCGAATTCCAAGTTAGCGTGATAGATACCGTGCATGGTGTTCTTTACTTAAGTGAGCTTCATAACTCACTTTAAACAACAGTTCTGGCGATTATATGTGACTCCAAAATGCTATAATGAGGTTCCGCCAGATTTCCCTCGGTTTTGGACTCGTTATCTATGTCCGCTTGTTGAAGTCGGCACGGCAGAAACTTTGGAAATCATGCGTCAAGAGTGGTCGCCTCCTTTTTGGGCTGCGATGGTTGCTGCGAGTATGGATGCATCATCGAAGTTAGACGGAGTCAAGGTCGGAGCAACTAAAGTGTGCGGCTGGCCGCTCTTTGGTGCCGCGAGATCATTTCCAGTATGTGTATCCTGTCCACAGTTGTTTACAATTCTTGATAATTTATAGTGTCATCGGTGCTGTAAGGGATCTGGACTTACATATGTACTATTATTTACTTACATCATTAGCAGCGCCCGTTATCCTTCCGTATTCGGACTTTCGCATCTTAATCACTTACTTTCACCTACGTCTACCTTACTTGCTTGTATCTTTGACTCTCCCTCACTCAATACACCCTGTTGGCGTGTGTAGCTATCAGGTCAAAGGACCTCGTAAGGTATCGTATTCTTTACAGGTGCCATAGCTTGAATGTCGATTGCCAGGATACCGGAGATGCAGACGAACAGGAATGTCAGTTGTGCTGCGCCGAAGGTTCTCTATGCGAAGCTGGACCCCCATCACCAGAGATTCAACGAGGGATTGTAGATCTTTCGGCAGGCATTTGTGAGCTGTTCACGCTGCAGGAGGTGACTTCCACTTTGGTCGAGCTGGCCGAAGTTCGGAAGTCAAAGTTGCTGGATATAAAATATAGTCTATTCACTGTGAGTATCAATCCCGCAAAGGCTGCAATACTCTCATTAATGCCACTTAAAACAGTGGGATGGTAGCTGTTACAAGAAAGATTGACGCGACAAGTATTACTATAGACCAGTTATGTACTTAGGGTTCGCCCTTTTTCACCGCTTGCACATCAATCTTATGTGTGACGAATACGCGGTCATCTTCATTTTGTGTGATGGAAATACTGTTCGTGATACGGAGTGGTGGCCTCGACAGCGGTAATGAAGTCTTGGTCAAAGAACACTTGACCTGTGGTGGGCTTAGCGACCGAAATGAAGATGGAGCGATATCCAAAGGCTTACCGATGTGTTGGTTGCCGTCAGATTTGAAGGTACCATTGTCGAAGACCGTTCCGTCCTCGTGGACTATCATACGGAAGTGGGTGGTTCGTCCAGAGTAATGTCCTTTGATGGTCGTCAGTCCATAAAGGGGAGTAGTGAATGGGATCGGGCATACCTGGGAATATAGTCTGGAACTGAGCGTACCCTTCGTCGTTTATGTGCTTAATACCACGTAGGAAAGTCGTGTTCTACAAAAAGACGATTCCGGCGTAGACGTCAGTCGCGTTACAATACCAAACATCGAGATAGACGCCAGTCAAGGGCTCGCAAGTAGAGACATCAATTAACTCGATGCCCACGTACGCGGATACTCCGGCCTGGTCTTCACTCATGTCGGAGCGGACCTATTCACCCTGGACATAGTGCGAGCCCTGCTCGAGCTCGGGAGTGAGCACACATAAGGAATTAGACATGAAGGGGTCCGAGTTGGAGGTGAGCCCTGTCACGTTCGATAGGTGGCTCGTGCTCGCTACCTCGTCCACAGTAAGAGCACGTTTATAAGGAGGGCCTGATAATGAGGCTAAATGAGTACGTGTGTAAGACCAGGGAAGGCAAAGTATACTAACTAGTGGCAAGCCCGCGCTTCTTTCGAGGGTCCTCAGCAAGCGCGATACGACAAGCAATTGACCTGTCCACGTATCCGCGTCGAGCAAGGTGGCTATGACAATCCGCAAGGGAACGGTGAGTGGCAGTTTCAAGCTGAGCGCGACGAGAAAGCTAGCCTCTAATGAAGTCGGAGGAGCTTCGCCAGGGTACCCGACGACACTGTTCGGGATGAGGAGAGCCACAGATACGAGAGAGGTGAGATAGAGCATGTTGACAATCAGACTTTGATGACAAAAAATCTCAGGCTATCACAGCTGGGCGGCGACTATTTTGGGCGAGTCAAAATAGAATCAAAGTGCGAAATGTCGGATTTTGCCTCGCCCAAAATCGGGATCTCGGATTTTGATTTTATTTTGACCATCCAAAAATAGTCACCACCCAGCTGTGTATATAACACCAAACTGCGCAGCGTACATCAATGTCGGAATCGCTTGTTGTCAATTTCGCGGTGTTCTATTGACTAAGGTCCCCGACATTGGCTGGGCGGTCTGGCATTAGGTGCGGACTCGGTAGAGTGTTGTCATGGGCTGTGTAAATCTGATAGAATGTATGAAGAAAAGCCTTCGAATACGTACAGAAGCCAATGGCGACGGCGATATTGCACTGTCACCTTAGTAGGACATGAGACAGGCCCCTAAAGAACCGGATGAATAGGTCATGTTCCAGGGGATAGTTCGTTCTTGAAGTCAGCGATAAGGCGACTTGAGATAAATGGGCGTACATCGATCTGGCGAGGGCGAGTATTGTGCAGTTCTAATAGTACATGTGAGAGAGAATTTCTGTACCAATAAAGTTGGCGAGAAAGAAAGAGCGTAATATAGCGAAAGCGCACCCAGACTTTAAGCATCACCTTTTACTCGGGAATATTGTTCTATTCAAGCTTTGGCCGTCAAGTATCCGGATATCCATCTGCCTTTGGTGGAGATATTCAGGTAGTATGGTGGCAGCGAGAAGTCAAATCCAGTCGGCCGGCAAAGAGGGAAGCGGCGAGCATAGTTCAAGGTACATTGTGGGTCGAAGGAAGATCTAGAATTTCCTGAAAATTCAAATTCTCTGCCGCCAACGCAGTCCGGTCCGGCACTCGGCTTTCCCCGATTCCTGACCACCATCTTGTCGTTATTCTCGACGCTGGCGTTATATTGAACCTCTCTGACTCTATATATCCGCATGACTGTAAGTTACCATTTTTCTTTGACAGTAGCACCATCAGATCGATTAGTCCATATAAAAGTTCAACGAAAGAATGTCTTGCAAGGAAATACGGTTTGCTTCTTCTAGCGTCTCATCTGAGCGCTCCTGTTATCTACATAGTGCACGCATCTAGGCCTAGCAAGTCCGTGACGAGGAGCTCAATGGCTGTCACACACTCCTCGCAACTGTCTCCCCTCACTGGCTCAGACAAGAGAAGTCGATGCAAACACGTCGAACAACTGGACGACGTAGGATTATGGCAAGGAACTCCATCGCTATGTTCACAAATAACACCCTGGGAAATATTGCGGATGAAATAAGATCTTATGTATTGACAAGTAAACTAGACGCTCTCAAATGTCTGTATTCCCGGAGTGACGTATTATTTTCTGCCAAGAAATATATTTGGTCTTGAGAGGTCGGAATGATACCACCTCAGCACCTCCAATCCCAGCAGACTTTGTGAATACTCACCATTCTACCTCTCTTCTTCCCTTAGCCTTCTACTCATCATAAGGACACTCGATAGCATTCTTGCTGCGACTTCAAGCGTACTAAACTGGTGTCTGGTATCATTGTCGTCTTGTTCGGATTCTGCATAGGCCCGGGCACTGATCTCCAAGTGATTCAGTGCCGTGATTCGATTCCCGTCTTGTTGACAATTTGCCGTGATCAAATCCCACCTTCTTTCCGGCTCGCCATTCTTCTCGTCTTTTGCTCGGCAGTCCCATTCCCTTCCAAGACATTAATCCCTGGAAATGCTTCCTGTCCCTCCTGTCTACGTACTGCTGATGCTACCTATAGGGAACCATCCTCCGACTCTCTATGAGGTATATCCCAGGAATCCACGGTCTGCAGCCCCGACGGAAGACTTTAGCTCAGCGTGCTTACCTCTCCGTTTTGATTCCGGCACATCGTAAAGCTCTCACGTCTCTTCTTGTCTTCTCATGTCCTCGCCGTTGAAGTCTTGCGTTGTTAGAACGCTATCGCCCTAGAATTCTGCGTGAGTGGCGACTGTGCCATTTCTGCAAGATTGCCGTAGAGGATGAAATCCATGCCCTCCTCCGTTGTACCATTGCTCCAGGATTGGCTGAGCTGCGTGGTCTCTTTCTCGCCGACACCTACGCTGCATGCCCCATGCTTGTTGACACATGGGATCGCCTAGATGACGAGGACCGCTTAGCATGCTTGTTACAATTGTCAATACTGGACTCTCGATTAGCGCAATACGTACATCTTGTATTGGAGTTATTCAGGGCTGCGCCCGTCTATGTGCCTCCTCTATCATTATGGTACACACCGTTCTAATTGTATGGGTACACAATTTTTGATTTGGGCATGAATACTGCTTGCAGACTAGTTACTGAGAGCCTCAATAAATTCAATACATTCAATTGATTCGTTCCCCTTTGCCCCTGTAGTAGCATTAAACCCGTGAGATGTTCCCAGTTCGCACCTGGTGGATATCACAGCGGCACGATGTTGCTATGGTCTGTGACACGTTTCGTGGCGGCACAGAACCCCGGTGTTCCTTTATTGGGACCGCATGCCGGTTTTCTAAACTCTAAACTCTATACTATAGTGTGATGCAGCCTGTTTAGGAACTTGGTTCCTACAAACATTGATATGTGCGCGTCTATTTTGCTAAATATCCGTTCTGATGTCTATCTTCTTTGATTAGTACCAATTGATGCGCCGGTGACAGTCTTTGGCTGGTAGTAATCAGCATCTACCTTGTGGTTCTTTATGCGAGTACTCAATGTCAATAGTAAATCTGTCTAGTCCTACTGCTCAGTATAGTGTTCCAAAGTCCGGTTATGCACCACACATGAAGGGGCTGATTGACGCAACTTGTAACACCGCTTTCAAGTTCAAAGTCGAGGAAATTTTCTTGGCAACAACCGCAAAAATATCAATCACCTTCTTCACATACTGTACTGAAGGTCTGATACAATTGATGCCTTGGTTTTACATAACCCTCCCGCTTGGCTGATCTCCGTGTTATTTAGTGCCGTGATTCCCACCTTCTTGCTGGTTTCCTCATCTCCCACTCGCCATTCTCATTATCCTGCCAGATACAGACATATTTAGTCTCTAGAAATGCGGTCTCTCCATCTTGTATCGGTGCTGGTCGTGCTGTTAACGACATCAATAACTGCACAGGACCTCACGTCGTCCACATACTGGAAAGTGAGTGACGCTTTGCTTGTTGACAGAGGGAAATGTTAATATAAGAACTAGAATTCTAACATCACGTCGTCCAAGGAAGACCGCATAAGCATTGCAAGTGCTGCTCTCGAAAAAGCGATTAGCATGCTCCAGTCCAATGGGCAATTCAGCAGTGCGTTCATTCACTCCATGTCCATCGCTGAGCTTCTATTCGAAGTATCCTCAGATTCCACATATGGAGCCCCTGGAGGGCTTTACGCACAAATGGCCGAATTCGATAGACTGACAAACCAAACAAAGTACAAGGAACAGCTGAAGAGGTGTTTTAAACTGGCAGAGTCGGTGAATTCAAATTTTTTGAGCAATCCGTACGTTCTCATTGTACCTTCTGGATTGCTGCTAACTGACCCCGATTCAAAAAGTGTTAGTTTCGTTTCACTCAAGGTGTTTTTGTATAATTGACAATGTTATTCTCGACGATAGCTGAACCATGGCCTGTGAGCTTGATCATGCACTGCCAATAATGCCTTGCTCATTTCTGTAGGAATTATGGGTACGCTGCAGCTCGTGCTTACACCGCCTATCAAGACCCAGACTTCCTTGATCTTGCCATAACTTCGTGGACTTCTGTGAGGAGATATACGATATCTGACGAGCAAGCTACCTCGGGTACTACGGAAGCCAAGCAATTCAACCTGTCATCGTCATGTGGCGGTGAGTGACACTGGCACCTCAGCTGATCTATGTACTGATCCGCGTCGACAGCAACTCTAGCAGGCGGCACCTTTTCGGTGAGCCATTTTTTACATCAATGCCTCGTTTATTAATCAACCGACCAGACCGGTGATTCCAACGACCCAATACTGACTAGTTTAGCCTCTGGGTTCGTTTCCTTTTTATGTTGTTGTTACCTCCTGGTTGACCCTGTGAATTTAGCTTGTTTCTTGTGTATGTATCACAATGTTCTTAGAAGCGTGCTTCACTGACTGCGATAAAGTGTTTCAGCTCTATTGGCAGAAGTCACATCCAATCAGACATATCTCAATGCTGCCATTGAGTCGGCAAATTTTATACAGATGCATCTTCTGGATTCGTCTAATATCGTACTGAATACTATGTCGTCAAATGAATCTTGCTCAGTGTATTCGGAGAAGTACTCTGCCAATTCTGGGATCTTTATAGAAGGATTAGTCATCCTAGTCGATCTCACTCATAACACTTCAACTAAGGCCTTGTATGTGCTAATGGATTATGATCGTCGACATACTGAATCACGATATTTGATAGGCTAAACAGTACGATCGTTGCCGTTACAACTTATCCGCTATGGGAACGATTGGACGGAGTCATCACTAGTACGTTCCTTTGTCCATGACTTTATGTCACGAGCTCATCATTATTATCTGATGATGAAGCTTCAACAATTGGAGGATTTTACACTGTGCGTGCCCTGGCGGCACTATACGAACGCAACACAACATCCTCTGATCTTCGAGAATATATCAGGAAATACATTGGTGTGCAGGTGGGCCTTCAGAAAATCTACCCTTCTGTTGTACCTAGCTTATTTTACTTTGGCGCAGTATAATGCTGTCATTAATCAGGCGACTTCGGGTGGAAGTAACATCTACGGAATACCCTGGACAGGACCACCAAGCACCTCGTTCTCCAGTGAAGGCCAGATCGTAGGAATAAGCTCGTTGCTCAGCGCAATACAGCTTGCAGACGACCAGGCATCATCAGAATCAAGTGATACTCCCACTTCGAACGCTGTACCTAATCCAAGTACCGTTACGAGCCCATCCCCACCATCAACAATGAAAATATCCACGGGAGCGATTGTCGGTGGCGTCATTGGCGGACTAGCAGTTCTCGCAGTTGTAGTCATGGGTATCTTTCTCATCCGTAGACGGCGTCGTCGAAGCAAGAACGGGGACCATTCCGCTGTGGACAAATCTTCCTCACAAATGCTCACTCCGTTCATGGCTACGTCAACTGTGGCCTCTTCAGAAATATCAGGAGAGCGCCATACCAACCAGGAAAAACATGCTAGGTACTCGGTTACTGCAAGTACAGGGGAGTCCTCTTCGTCGTCGAGAGCGTTGATGCAAGACGCGGCACGGAGAAGGACGGATGTACAGGCCGAGTCAACCACACTGCCCACGCCGCCAAGTCCACTGCACACGGAGAATAGAGAGAATATGCTGACGGAGGAGTTGCTGAGATTGCTTAGTGAACGACTGCAGCCTGTCCGATGGAATGGCTCTGACGATGAGCTACCGCCAGAGTATCACGAAGGACAAACTACGTAGAAGGCAGTCGTGGTCATTGTGCTTCGATATCAAGGACTTTTATCTGCGTATTGATAGAACCGATAACGAAGGGTTCAAGGTCCAGAGACGAAGAAGGGTGTCCGCGTATATGATATGAGGTTGTATCGTATAAACAAAGAGCTCGTAACGATGAGAAAATAAGGACGCTTTCTTCCTGAAAGTCAGACGAATTACACCAATCTGAATGTATCTATTTACCTTCAGTTTGCTTGAAGTAACCCTAAGAATCATCGAATTCGGTGTCGTTCTGTATGGCAAGAGGATGGCAGAATGATTTCCTTCCTGTGCTGTTCGCATCTTTCAGCCATCTCACAGGACACGCCACTTCCTTGAACGTGGCTGAAGAGATGATATACTAGTTTAAACCTTGAAGTAGCCCTAACAAAAGATAATCAGCGATAAAACAACTCCGGACAATTTACAAAAGCATTCATCGATCCGGCGAGGGCAAGGGCAGTGCAGTGCAGTGCAAATAGTACCTCTAACAGAGGCTTTCTGTACTAATAAAGTCAGCGAGAAAGAAAGGGCGCAAAATAGCGAAAGCGCACCTACACTTTGAGTGTCGGCGGCGCCGGTCACCTTTTAGTCAAGACTATTGTTCTATTCAAGCCTTGGCCGTTACGTATTCGTCCGCCTTTGCAATATGATGGTGGTGAGGAGTAAAATCCAATGGGCTGGCGAAGAGGGAAGCGGCAAGCAGAGTTCGAGGTGAATTGAACGCTGAAGGAAGAGCTTGAATTTCCTTAAAAATCAAACTACTAACGCGTTCCGTTCCGGTCCGGCCCAGCCGGTTTTCTGTGTTCATCCTTCATCTCCCCTCCTCCCATTCTCTTTATTCTCAATACTGAACTTCTCGGACTCTATATATCCATGAGTTCATTTTATTTGAAAGCAGTACCGTCATATTGATTAGTCTGTACGATAGAACAACGGAAGAATGGTTTTCCAGGAAGTCCGTATCATGGTAGCGGGCCCTCAAATACGAATCTCGCAGTCAACCTCCCTCAAAGCTTAATGCCTTGGTATCTCATACGGAGCGTCTTCAATGCTTTACATGGCACGAAAGACTAACTACCGGAATTTTTGTAGCCTCAATTCTGCAGACTGAAAGAGGATGTTGGATAGCGGTAGATGAAGAAGATTCTCAAACCGGACCCTTATGAACAGGTACACAGAATTTTGCGAGCTACCGTTTCAAGCTTGGTCCTCTTTTATCGCTTAACAGGCAGGATTGGATACAGGCCATACTCAGTGGCAGGAACACAACGATCGTATGGTGAGATGGCTCACTGTCACCGTTCACAATGGTGCGATCCTTTGTTCCTTTACAAAGGAAGCTGGACGTTACCGGAAAAGGAATTCCCTTTTCAACAGTCAAAATTTATGCCACACGGAGAACTGCGTAAAAACCGACATGAAATCCAGTCCTTCGTATTTCTACGCAAATTTTCGTCTTGGAACCCTTACCTTTTACACCCACCCTTCAGATTGCGACCTACCAATGATCACTCCTTCCGACATTCACAAACTCTCCGAAGTCTATCAGCATCTAACAACTTCGAACGACGTCCCTCTTGACTGCGAATATGAAGAGATAGCTTCCCTGCTCAGGGAAGCGGAAGAATTGATGAAGAGCCTGAGACAACAATTAGCACTGGACGATGAGCGGATGGAGAGCCTTATCATAGCCTGGCATGGGGACCCATATGCAGGACCGACAGGAGAAGACTACTCAGCGTTGCACGAGACGTACAAATTCATCGAGCTCCACCGACCCGTCTTGTCCACCATTCGTCAAATGCCACCCGAGATCGTCGGCGAGATCCTCCTCCACACGCTATCACGGGATGACTGGAGATACTATTCCAGTGTTCATCAGACTCGCCTCGGTCCCTGGAGCTTCAGTCGCGTCTCCCAACTTTGGCGCACCGTCTCACTCTCGCTAAACCAGCTTTGGTCCGAATTCAGCTTCAATGAGATTAATGCTGCCGCATGCTCTGCAGCCCCGGTGGCAACGCTGAAGCTATGGCTGGACCGATCAGGAAATGCACCGTTACGGATTTTTGGTGAAGTTGCGTGTAGCGCGACTGTTCCAAGCTACGAAGCTATGGCCCGGCTGATCGTATCTCAATGTCACCGATGGGAACTTTTTGTGTGGGAAGAGTCTCCCTACAAACGTGCGCCAGGTGATACAGAGACGGCCACAGAAAACACTGCTCCTTGCCTACAGGAAATTCTTCCCGAGGAGATCTGGGATGGCGCAGAACTTGACTTGCCCCGGCCGCAGCTGCGGCTATTTCACGCTGGAGGTACGGTGAAGAGCAATCCATTTCGACTTCTACAGTCCGCTCCGAACCTTACAGAGCTTTCTCTGGCGCTGGACATCCCTTTACATATTCTCCCCACCACCCCGATCATGCACACCAGAATTCGTTTGCTTGATGTCGCATGGAAAGCAGCGAAAGTTATCGACCATTTGACATTGCCACGGCTAGAGACATTCGGTATCACTGCTTCGACTGTTTCCAAAGTCGCTGCCTTCCTGCGTCGTTCGCGGTGTACGCTTGAGGCGTTGTATATCCGGGATCCCGTTCCTTTAGGTGGTCATTTGAGTCGAATTCTGAACACGGTGCCTCACTTGAAGAGCCTGTCGCTGCAGTGGACCCCGGATGTTGTCCAAGGAGCGGACCATGTCAATAATCATGTGTCTATTCTTAGCAAACTCAGTGTCGTTAAGGACGGTCGACCTGTCCTCCTTCCATCACTCCAATCCCTTTCGATCCAGATTGATGAAAGTTTTAAGCCACGAGGTTTGCTACGCATGCTGGAGCTGCGCAGCCATCATTCTAGATGTGCGGACAATAACTGCCAGTCATTGAAGAATGTGGAGTTAGAGGGTAAAACCGAGGAGGTTTCGCTCGCAGCGGTGAAATCATATATCTCGGCGCACGAGAAAGAGTTGTATTCATCGATTAAGATATCTTTCCTGTAGATTGAAATTCATCATCCTCATCGTCATTACAGCGATACGTGTAAGAAAACGAGGCGTAGTGGTCCGATATTGTGTAAGTGGAATGAAAGCTGACGAAGAACAAGTGCACGGAGAAAAGAAGACATTTAACATTTGGTGAGGGTAGAATATCGTCCCGGCTCCATATACCCTACCCATCAATATTAATGTTCAACGTCAAACGCAGAGCTAGAGGAAAGTCGGGGGAGCAGGACACCGTAAAGAGAAAGGCACTTGACAGACGCAGAGTGGTTGCCAACGCGCATTCCTGTTGGATTCGTCGCCACCCATCAATATCATATGGTTGTAGGAAGGAGCGAGTTGAGACATTCAACCTTAGCTTGAAGCTCGAAGGCAGGCCATGAAACAATATATAAGGTCGCAAATCGGATAAACAAGGTCAGAAACACAGCGGCTATAGTTTGGGGATATACTGACGAGATGATCATCCGAATATATGCTGCTGTATGCATTGACTGGCATAAGAAAAGTAAGGTGATGCCTCATGGCAGTGAACAGAAAATGTGCCTTATATAAACGTTCTCGTTCTCTGGTCGCGGCTGCACAACCAAATCAATGTCGTCATTAGAATTGACCCACAAGGACAGACATAAGACCTTCGTACCTTCATTCGCGAGAGTCGCCTGCAACACTGTTTGTAGAAAGGCGAGCGTTTCAAACACAGTACTATGCGGAAGAATCACCGGTAAAAGATGGCAGACAGTAGCTTGGAAAGCACCTTGTCCCGCTGGAATCGACACTCACCACAGTGACGTTGTGTAGTCGTGCAGAGAGCGCTATGTATGCGTGCCAACGTTGTATTGAGCGACTACAACTTTGTGTCAGATGAAGATTATAGGATGAAACCGGAATTGAAACTGACCGTTAGTCCTGTATGGGATGCATAGAGGTCGCGCTGTGATGACCAGCAGTCTCTGCTTTGGAAACAGGAACCAGGATAAGACACTACACGGCTTAAGTGGCTCGCATTAGAAGTAAAGCAGCAGAGTATGGTCGGCCTCGTCATCATTGGCTCCGCCGTTGCTGGGATGACAACGTTGGAGATAAAAGGTATCTAGCTAAGACTCCAGCTTACAGGTGATAAGGTCTTCTGCTTTTCATTCACTTATTACGAGGCAGAAAATGTCGACATGTTACCTTGCTGTTGCGACAACCACCTGTCAGTCCGAAGCCGAGTTCTGTGAAGGAACAAAAAATTGGGTGAGACGCATAAGGACAACATAGCATATACGCACCTAGATCATCATGCGCAGTCCATCGACCACATGAAAGTCCAGTATCCCGTCCAACATTGGTGCCAACAGTCGGAATCGAGGTCGCGAAGCGTAACCAGACCAAAGCACGATGCTTGTCGGAGCCAAGCAGTAACATCACAATTCTTCAGGTGTTTTGTCTAGGCATAGAGGGCCGTTGTCTCCTGCCTTTTATTCAAGCCACTACAAAGGCAAAAATAAATACAACATACTCACTGTATACGGCGTCGGTGCTAAGACCGACCACTAGCCGGTGAGAATCATAGCTTCGGTATATCGTCAACGAGAGAACCCATTAGAGAAATGATAACGGAGCTTCTTCCAGTCTCCAACGTTCAACGTTCAACATTGAGAGCATCCATCATCTACGCGCACTCACTCGCCCTTTGCTCCTCTATCCATCCCGCTTGCATGAGCAAGGAAAACGTCAAGGGTGATATAATAACGATTTGAACGGTGCTGCACAGCACAGCCGCGGTAGGCCTCGCGTGATTGCCACGCATCCAGTGTTGTTGTCCAGGTCCAGAAAGACCACAACGAGCTGGGAAAAAATAGGTTGTACGCTAACCTATATCTTCAACAGTGGCGGCTTGACATTGCTGAGTAGAAAGGTCACCGAGCAAAGAACGTCGCGAGTAAAACTGTGTTTTCAAGGGTCCATAATGCTGGCGAATGATGGAAAGATGATTATCAAATTTGGTGTCGTTTGGTACGGCGAGATAATGGCGGTAAGAGATCAACAGAAATGCCGGCAGCTTGCAGCCAACCCTTCAGGAAACGGTCCCTATCGCTCGGGCCGAAATACCGGCGCCTCTTAACCAACTGTATCTTCATTCCGGTCAGTACCTCCTATTCATTGGTCACCTTCTCTTTCAAACTGAGCACCATAATTACCTGTGTGACTCGACAATTCCCAAAATATAACCCCTAGCCGCTAGCCAGAGAGAAAACGTGGTTGCACAGAACATGACTTCAATCAAACTAGAGGTGCGTAGATGCATTTGAATAGGTGTCATTCCTCTGACTTTCAGCAAGAAAGCACCGTCGTTTTCTCATCGCTATAAGCCCTTCGATTATACAATACAACCTCATAAGACCGATGCAGACACCCTTCTACTCCTTCGCGCCGGTGCCTCGTCTCTGGACCTTGACCCCTCTGCCATCAATTCCATCAATACACAGATACAACTCCTTGATACCGAAGCGCAAAGTCGTGCGAAGGAGGTCGCTGAGTTCGAATCAGTTTTACAGCGTCTTCAACAAGAATACGACCACACTGTAACAGATCTCCGTCGTAAAAAATCCTTACTATCCCCCATCCGGCAACTACCATCCGATATCCTGCTGCATCTATTTGGCCTTACAACAGATGATGGCGAACATTGCTTGTCGTCACCTTCGTTCATTTTTCGCAGCATCTGCTATACATGGAGGGTCCTCGTGCTATCATCGCCCACCCTTTTCTCTAATGTGGACATCATAATAAGTAAATACTCCCAAGGCAAATATAAAGGTTATAATCCAAAACAACGCATCCCCATCTGCACTGCCTTATCTCTTTCGGGAGGTTGTCCCCTTGATATTTCTATCAAGGGTTATGGTGTTACCCCAGAGGCATGGGGGTTCATAGCAGAATGCATCGCCCCGACATCGAATCGGTGGAAACACCTTCATCTCAGTGTTCAAGATGCAGAAACCATCATCAGTCTTATCAAAATCTCGGGACGCCTCCCACTGCTACAAAGCCTGGATTTTACCTTTTACAATCCTCGACCAATAAAGTATTTTGATGAGGCCCTTTCCAGCATTTTCTGCTTGGCTCCTGTACTACACACCGTGAAAATTAGTGGTAACGTATTTCCCGAATTATCGATCCCTCTTCATCAACTCGCGAACCTCGATCTCGACCTCACGCATTGCCCAAACTCTAGACGATACTCGTTCTACGACTGTATTGCACAAGGGACGAAATTGGAATCATTCGCCTTCCGTGAAACTTATTTTGACACGCAACCATTACCCAAAATAATCCGTCCAAATATCCGGAAGCTATTGCTGGGATATAGTATTCCCTCAGGCCTGAAGTATTGCACATTTCCAGAGATAGAGCAGCTGACGCTTTTTCTCTACTCTGAAGAATGTGCATCTGATCAACTTACGTTGGTCTCGGAATTTCTGAAGCATTCGACAAACCGTCTTCGATCTTTCACCTCGTACAGGCCTATTCCCCTCTCTACGTTCCACGAAATCGCCATAGAAACCTTTACGTCCCTCACGGATCTAGCTATTTCCATAAACAAAGAAACATCAAGTGAAACAATCCAACGATTGGCAGAACCGTCTTTCATCCCATGTCTCTGACACTTATCTTTGCACACCCGCCTTCCGGTAATGTCATTATTCCGAGACAATTCCCTGCGCTTGATGGCTGTGTCTCGCCACAATCTCGGACTGCAATCCCTGACGGTGTCGGTTCCAAGCCCAACATCCTCGAGGTCCCTTGAACCACCCGCTATATTTCACTGGTCCAGCTATTTGTTGCGGGTGTATAAACTGAAAGAAACTGGATTGGCCGTGAAGTTTTTACTCAGTGGAAGAGACTATTTTGTGGATCAAGATGCAGTTGACGAGCTGATGACACGGCTCAAGACTTGGAGTATGTTGTAACCACGGTTCATTCAGTCGTATGAACTGTATCCGTACTCGTACACCCAAAGGTTTAATCCGATAGACTAGATAAACAGAAAGAGACAATATGGTAAATTCAACAATGATTATCAGATTTAAGAATGCAACCGCGTAGACACTATCTTGGTAAAAATTAGTTCGTGGCGGGCCAACCATTAGATAATTCAGATAGCCTGAGAGGCCACTGAGTTCTATGCCAGTGCGATCCATAGGGTGACAGGGATCATAATGTGATCGTCATTGATCAACGTGTCGCCCAGCATCCCAGTATGACAGCCGGGTCCGAGTCTCTTTCCCATCCACCGTCATCAGTTTCATCGACGGTTAGGACGTGCGGCTGCCAGTTATAGGAGAAACGGACGTTCAAGGTCCCGTCAAGCCGCCATCACCCAAAGCACAAGCACCGATTAAAGCGGAAGCAACGTGTTACCCCCGGCAAGGAAACCTTTGACATACCACCGCCCCTCGTCCTAAAAGTAGTACCAATTCAGAATGCGAAAGACAAAGGGAAGCAAAGCGGTCTGACCGAGCATTGTCAGCTGTGTTCGGCGTCAATGCTATGAAGAGGAATAATGACTCTTGAAGCTTAAAGGGACAATCGGCAAGTTTACCTAGTGTCAAGTAACGGCGGCGTCACGGAATCATCCTTACTACTCAGCGGTAGCACCATCTGAAGATGAGCTTGGTGAGAAATCAAATTGAAAGATAGGTCGCGAAGTATGCACAAAAGAATGGCTTGTTCATAGAATTGACCCCATCAGATCCTTCGCTCTTGACAAGGACCACTCAATAGTGTCGGACTGTCAAGGAGCCGTCGGGCACCGTATAGTGTCACACACTTCGATGCTCCAGAACTCGGTTTGGAGATGGAGGAACATTTGCGGGCCAGAGCGTTACTGATTCATGGGTAAGAGGGGAAGAGGACAACCGTAGGGTTCGTACCAAAGAACAACACAATGGACTGGACCACCGATAATATTCTCAACATGCACAACACCCTGCGCGGTAAGCTTGAGCGGAGATGCGTGACTTGAAGAACCAGCCTGTTGATGCCCTAGATTCCTCGAAAGAATAGCGCATCTTATTCAAGGGTAGCGCCCAAGGAAGAGAACGGTGGTGAGCGGCACTATCCTAGCCACTGGATGATAAACAACATCGATAAAGAGAATAACCAACTACTCACGGGTGTGAAACTATCCACCTTCTTGACTGTACTTTTAGCCGTCTCTAGACACGAATCCGCGCGGACTTCCTTGGCTGCGACTGAACAAAAAGAAATCCAAGAGCATCGATTGGCGCGGAACGGTGAACATTGAACCCCAGTCAAAAGTCTATGGACGTGAGCAGACGGCCACCGATGCGCAGAGATATATCTACAGGCGTCTATGATCATCCATAAATGGGGCATTTCATCGCCTTTGAATTGATGTCTATGGATGTTCATAGACCCTTATTGACCGTTGTCTGTAGGCATCCATGTATACATACAATGTCGTATTTATAATATACACGTCCCAAGTTCACGGAGTCCATGTCCTGATCCTCCCCGGCAATATTCCACCGCCACGGTCGGCATCCGAGTCGTGCAGCAACATAGCGTCCGCCCCGTGTACCAGTAGGGTATATGGCGGTAGCCTGATGACCGATATAATCAGTGCTGGGCCCTGGGGACGAGAGATTGTGCGTACCATCACAGATTTACGCAGCAGGCCGTGTGCAGAAGGCTGGAATCCATCGATGATGTAGGTGGTGCTAATGAAGGCGACGAGTACAAGTGTGGAAGTTCAGAAGTAATCATTGCTACACTAGAAAAAACGGTGAGAGAATGCACAAGAAACAATAAAAAGAGCATGCACTTGAGACGCATCACATTGATCACTCCTCCGCCGCTTCGTACACCTGGATATATGCGCTAACCATAGTGCAAATAAGCGATTTGCTGCGCCATACAAGACTCTAGAGACCGTTCTGAACAAGGTAATGAGAATGGTCAGAGCGATAGATACAGAACCAGCAACATACCATTCTGAGTGAATTTACAATGAAAGCATTGTGCTATTGGTTGCCTATGGTGATAGAGGCCACAGATGGTGCAGTATTTCGCGAAGGGAGCAGCAATGCGAAGGCGGGAACACGGGAAAAAGAAATGCGATGTGAATAGGAGTGGTGATGGTGGTGGTAAGAGGGAAAAGATGGGCGTGGGAGTTCTGACTTGGGCTTGCCCATGATCAACGCGGCGTGCGTAGCAGTATCACGCCACTCCTGCATGGCAATAATATTGGGTGCAAGCAGAGATCTGGTATATGCCAGGGACTACTCCGAAGTCGCACCAAACAGACCTAAGTCCAGCGATTTAGGACTACCCCGGTTCCATTCATGCATGTGCGTATTTCATTCCCATTCTATTTATGACTGGGGCGTCGATGAACATCGACTAACGTATGCAGGTAGATGAAAAATCGACACACGTCTGTGCGCATCGCCTTACGTCTCCAGACTTTTGACTGGGGTTGAACGTTCAAGAACCCAGGTCGTACTCTTCAGAAAGCTCATCTCAGTCTTGAAGCTGCAAGATAACGTCAGAGAAAGCAAACTCGGCATACAAGGGTCCAGCAAGCGCTGAAGTTTGTCAAGATAAAGCATGTCTGACACACCGGCCTTCTGTAGCAATGACTAGGAGGAACATCAGCGAGAGGAAAAGCGAGGCACACAGACGGCAGAAATGTACCTAAAGATTTATCACAGTTCTCTCCTGCTTTTCTATCATCAAATCCGGGTCTTCACTCGTTCGCCCAGATATCCTGACAAGAGGCACGTCGTACGGAAGGCGGAAACGGAAAGTTATGACCAGGACACAGGATAAATTAAAAGATGGCGGGAAACGGAGAGCTGGATTGAACACACGTGATCAAGACGCGCGTCATCATTTCAAATTCAAATTTCGTACTTCGACGTGATCCTCTACTCGTACCTGGCCGCTCTTTATGTGGCAGATATCATGATGGATGTATGAGCCTACATACATGATGCATTCAGAGATTAAATCCTTTTCGAAGGCCTCGTGGACGTCACTTAGTGTGTTTCCACTGTCCAGCCATCGGAGCTCTGAAAGGCTTGAATACGGTTGGTTTCGTGAAATAAAAAACATTTCAAGCTCCTAGAAATGTCACTTGAAAGAAAACTGAAGTGATTGTATTCCAGTACTCGCGAGAGCATATGGAGAAGAATTTCGCCGACAATCTCAGGTGGTAAACGTGATATTTCAAACGCTGTGTGAAATGACTAGCGAGTGATCTGTAGTTAGTACTTACAGGCATGTTTTCGTATGAGATGTGGCAGTATCTACGTGTATCCCTGATTACTGATGCACAGTGGTGGTCTCGGGACAGTTTTTATCAGACAGTTATAATTTCCAATCTGGCCCTCGAGAAAGGAGGTTTACATCTGGTCATACTTATATACAACGTGGAAAGTATAATGTGAGTCCGGTTCGTTATACTCAGATGGATCGTCAAAGAATACGTTTGGGAATGCATCTCTGACAATATTGACATTCGATGGAAAGTTGCAGGTCTGCAAACTCATGGTTTTCAAGGCAGGAAACCAGTCGGCCGGACTGAACCGTAGGGTGTAGTCCAGTTGCTTTAGCACTGGAATCCATCTGTCATACCAAAGATCGTTTCTTTCACCCCACAAAATATTGAGTTCAATCTTTTCCAGAACGGGAGCGTCGGAGAGCAGCACACCCCATGCACTTGAATCAATGCACGAAAGCGATAACATAATTATAATCTTGATAACCTGGAGATTTTTGAACGAGATAAATGTTGGAATGGATACTAAGGCAACTCAAAGTTGAGTGAGTGGGAGACACAATATTCTCGCATAAACTCACCAATATCCAGATGATCCACCGTTAAATAACTCGGTGCGTACCTATTCATCAAAGGTGGGAGATTGACATTGTACACTCTGCCGATGCCGTATGGCTCAATGCCATCCCATACAGGCCCTCGAATTTCGAAGTTCTCCACTGCTGATTTATTGAACAAGGATGCCTCTAAGTCATTCAGACCCACAGGGCAAAATAAAAGCTTCTCGAGTTTGCCCATACTATGGGCGTCTCTTCCGTGAACACAAATATCGGTAAGTTTTAGTGTGTCACCCTCAGTGAAGCATCTCCCAATCCCGTTCTCGCATTTGAAGTGGATAAATATCATACGCAGAGAGCATGTCGTCAAGGATGGCATGGAACGTAAGAGATACACAATGATATCGACGGAGTTAAATTGCATATCGAACATTTCAAGGTGCGTGATATGATTGAAGCGCCTCGGTCCGTGCTCCAAGCCGGCTCTTGTCTCCAACAGTACATGTCGAACTTTGAGATCAAGGACGTCTGGGAAGGCCTCAACAATTTTATACAAGTGCCTGATACCGAGAAACTTTCCACTTTCAAGAGTCAATGAGGGCTTGTTCTCTCCGATCATTATAGATCCGGGAGCTGCGTTGTTGAGGTTCACCAGAGTCTCAGACTGGGGCAGCATCCGTATCCCTAGTATGCATTCTGGAAATTCATGAAGACGCAAATGCTGCATGACGTCTGCATTGTCGAACTTTGCCTCTAATCCCCTGAGGGTTAACATCGGAATGTCTCCGACATGCATTTGATACTTGAAACACCGGTATTCGACTGCTTCATATCCTAGCAATGGCGCTTCGTAATTCCACGTTGATTTACGATCAAGATGAGGGCTTTCAATTATGGAGGTAACAGCAGGGAAACCAACACCGTCCCGATGCTGTTCGAGCTGGGTCCCTGATGCCAGATTTTCTACGACTCGTACTTCTCCGTTATTCAATCCGACGGCCTCGGTGGTAGTATCGAATCGTGTGGGTAGCCGTCCAAGGAGAGTGTTTCTGTTAACAATGCTGGGAGAGGAAGCCTGGCGAGTAGACGGGATGGAATCTACAGGGGGAACAGGGTCGCCACCGACAACGTTAGTGGATGCAGCATCTTTTGTCGCACCCAAAACAGACAACCGGGAAGAGTATTGCTTATTAGCGGCTGCTGAATCAGACATTCGCAAGATGTTGGTTGTTGGAGTGGACTCCAGGAATGATCGATCTGGCATAGGTAAAGTACATAGTTCGCCTGTGGCTTCTTGGTCTTGGCCATTTTCAGGAGAGTGACTGATGGGTGTGAGCGGTTCATCCGGCTCATCTCGTACCAATTGATGTGGCGGGACTAGTTTGTAGCGAGAAGCACCGCCTGGTATTCGTTTCCCTGTACCCATTGTCGGTGAGACCGGCACTCCAATAGATACTGAATTTATGGTGTGTCCATCTAATCGGCTGCTCTCTCGTATAACAGAGGAGGAGTCCACCGGGAGGGTTGAAGATGCAGTACTTTGCAGTGGTGAGGGTCTAGAAATATCTCCCTCCGATTTTGGAATTGAGGATGTTGCACAAGGTTGATCCTTGCGACCTTGACGGGGAGAATTCTTTGCTTCGCGGCGTTTCATATGTCGAAAAGGATCGGCTCCGTCATGGCTTAGTTCTTGTGGAGGAACGAACTGGAAAGATCGAGAAGATGGAAATGACTTGTTATCAGAGCGTGGAATGGCTGAGGAAAATGACACTGGGGTGTTATGGGTATTCATTGTAAGGATTAGGCAAAAAACCTGCCCTTTTATAATCTCTGATCATAACAACCACTAGAGACGGATGCATGAGATTCTGTTGTGAAATTGAACACAAATCTTCCTACGACTCCGCCGAATGGCTTCACCATAGTAACAATCATTGGATCCAGTAGCCACCTGTTGTGAAGTCACAGTGAATTTCTCTCCATGCTATGCCCCTTCTATTATTGATCAGGAAGGGTCTCGCTAGAGAAATAACTACTTACTACAATGTGGCTCTTAATGGGGTCTGTCTGAGGTCCGAGCTCGTAGGTACGAAGTCGTACCTTTGAGGCTTATTCAGTCCATGTTGGCCAAACGTTCTTCATGATGCTGCACAGATACTCGGAACCTTAGAAGATTCAAGTCGGACACAGCCTTGCGATGAAGCCGTGACGAAACAAGAAGAGCAATAAGATGCGTCTTACTTATTGCTACATGCTACAAATGCCAGGGCCTGTGTTCACAAAGAAGGGTGCGCTCTTAGTTTGTGAATATTTACCTCGTTCATTTACTGCCGTATGAGCCAATATGAGCATCGCTATTGTCGTCACAAAAGGGTTGAATAAGGCATACAACGGTAGACAAAAAACATATTCGATTGCATAATATTTACGCTTCAATAAACCCACGTTGATCTGCGCCGTGCAGTGCCAGTGCAATTCCACGTTGCGTCGGCATTGGGCACAGTGATCTTCTGAAGTAACGTTGTTGGGCTGTCGATTAGGGTACGCTCGGGAGAAACGGAAGTTAACGTTGGAAAGCCGCCGGCATCTCGTTTTGATCTCTTACTGCCATGATCTCCGGAACACGCGGCTGCAACATCAAACGCTGCGTCGATGCTTCCTTCCAGTTTATGTAGGTGCCTATATGTTATATTCATGTCCTGCTCGCACCCAATCTCCGGCTCCCCAGACAAAGTTATCTGCCAAAAAGGCATTCTTCCGCCTATGCATGTCAAGGGAGACATTGGCAGTTGATGAACGTTTGAACCGGTACTAGCAAATGTCCATTGGTGGTTGACCACTCCGGCTTTCCACCCCGTAATTCAGTCGCGCCACTGAAATTCATTATCGCCGATACCACTGGACGCCATACCCCGGCGGAGAGTCCATGGGGACATACGACTGAAGATTGCTGCGACTTCGTACGAGGGATCAATTTCTCCTTCAATGGATTGCTTATATGTGCTTCTAATCCATTCAGTTTGACCGTGTAATATTCCTAGGGCAATATGCCAAGGTCGAATTCGGCGAGCCCTGAAAAGGATGGTCCAAGCAAGGGAAGGAACACCTCGGCTTAGGACGGGAATTTTATTTCAGGTCTGTCTGATTCATTTTTCAGTTACAGTGTGTTACCTACTTTTCCTCAGTTAGATTGAATATTAATAATGACCTCGGGCAGGATGTTTTGATTCTCTCACAGTACGCCACCCCATTTACTACCGGCTTCGCATAGTGAACGTTACCACAGTAACTGTTCTACTCGCAGAAACTCCTGTAGGCACGTCTGCATCGAGGCGGGGCTGTATATGCGTATTGGCTTAAGAAGGCGGATGAATGCTGGACTTTCCACTGATATCCAGCCTTCCCTGAGAGGACATGAACTGGTGCTGAAGTGAAGATCGTCAACGTCGACTGACAAAGTATCTCGCAAATTCATGGTTGTCCACTCTTGAGTCTCCTTAAGCAACCGGCACTGGTAACAGGTCGTCCTTCACGTTTATCCCCACCTCCTTTGTGGCGTCGCGCAGTCAAGCCGTGAGCTCAATGGCGGTGGCTTTATTCGTTAAGTCAAGATACTTGACAGCCGGTGATGCGGTGAGTTAATACGGTTGCTTGTCTTGTGCCAGATTTCTCATGGTGATGTTAAGTGGTGACGCTCACATTGGTTTCACAAGATTTCCGCTCAGTGGTAACAAAGCTATGGGGCAGCATCTCTCTTTCCCGATCCGATGTTCGTGTCCATCCCCATCTGTACCATGGTGGGGGGAAGTCACGTCCGTCGGTCTAGTAATTGGTGCGCTTTGGACTTGGTATGTCGATTGATGCCCTTCTTGCCGCCCATATCTTACCCTGTATCAGACATCTAGAATCGGAGGTCACGCTAACTGCTACTACCCTGGTCGTTGATGCTGCGCTTCCATCTCTTGATATCTCTTGGATCAAAGACGGAAGATTGTTCGTCGAATCTGGAAGGTTTGTTGTTCTCGGCATATTGTGAGCAGTTTCTAATTGTACTTCGTAGACAATAAAACATGAGATCCATCAAGGAAACGCCGTTGGCTGTTCGCCTACTGTTTTTGTCATAATGAGGCGCCTATTATCCAAGTCCATGTATTTATCAATGACTATGGAGAACGGAGCGCTTGGGCGAAATGCGATGGAAATTCCCGTACTACGGTTCTGCTTTATATCTGTTGCCCGCCTCAATTATATTGCTTTCGGCCACCAGACGCTCTTTGATTCTAGCAACATCCTTACATTTCCTTCCCGGCATGCTGCGCTTACAAGTATTTGCTCTTCTTAGGTTTGAAGTCAAACCCCACAAACTAGGGCGACTGTTTTGCAACCGACACTGAGAAATTTCCTGTACAGGTTCAAAGCCACGACGGGTCGATGTACACATGCTTTCTTAGAACATGCAGTGTCATTGTTCTACTTTCCCTTCTCGACTCGTACATACTACAGTGCATCATATGGACATGGTGCTGAGTTTCACTGGACAAACTTTCGTTTTTCTTACGGTGCTACTTCATTTACATATTTTTCAGGTTGCAGACGTCTTCGTATCTAGCGTTTATATGTTGACTCTTGAATTGTTTTACACTTTGTACGAAGGTCCCGATTATGAGATGTCTCACCCGTGGAACATTCGAGCCGAGCTACCGATCAGCGCCTCTTTCTAGTACTAACCACCACCGTCTCCTATTGCAACCTCGTCGCCATTTGAGTAAGCATCTCTTGCCTTGATTTAGCATTCATTCTCAGCATTGTTACTCCTCAACTCACAGGTTACCATCACTAGCCGATATCGAGGGATACACTCGACGTTTGTAGCGGACATGAACGGTATAAGACTCGACGTAAGTGCGCATCCGAGTAGGTGTACCTCCTCTGATTTGCATAAAAAGGCTTCCTTCCTTTCCTCAAGCCATGAGCTCCACGATTTTACAGTACAGCATCATGCCATGGACGCGGATATACTTCCTCTCCTTCGTTCTGGAATCTCATCTGTAGACCTGGACGTGACCGCCCTTGATTCCATTTCTACCAGAATCCAACTGCTCGATACCGAAAGGCTATCTCGTCAGAAGGAAATTTCGATGATCCAGTCGCTCTTACATCATCTCCAACTCGAACATGACAGCACCATAGTGGATATCGGTCGTCAAAAATCCATATTTTCTCCGTTCCGACGCCTACCATGTGATATCCTGCTGCACATTTTTCGTCTCGCAGTTAACAATAATACCGCGCTCTGCCTGTCGTCTCCTCCCTTCATCTTTCGGTCTGTTTGCTATACGTGGAGAGCCCTTGTCCTATCGTCGCCGTCCCTTTGGTCGAACGTGAACATCGAAACATCCGAATACCCTTCTAGATCCACCTCAGTGCATGCTTTGGAAACACACCTCCCGCTTTCCACCACTCTCTCCCTTGCAGGAAATTGTCCTCTCAATATGAAATTAGTTGGCTATGGTCACACTCCGGAGGCACAGGTGTTCATAGCAGAATCCATTGCTCCCACATCCGATCGGTGGAAATCACTCTATCTAAACATCAGAGATATTGAAGGCATCCAAAGTCTGGCAGACATATCGGGACGTCTTCCGATCTTGGAAAGCTTATATCTGGTCCAACATCAGGGAGTGATACGAAAGCCTTTCGATGAGCACCTTCCCAAACTTTTCTGTCGCGTCCCTTTACTTTCCACTGCTAGCATTGTTGGTAGCTTCTTTCGCGAGTTATCTCTCCCTCTTCATCAACTTACGACGCTATACCTCAATATCTATGAACAAGACGTTCCCGAATCGTCCTTGTTCAACCACTGTATCGAACAAGGAACGTCCTTGGTTTCATTTACCTTCTATTACAAGCTTGCTGGCGCGCGGCGGTTGTCGGAACCTGTACCCGAAATGACCCAACAAACTATCCGACGGCTTGAGCTGGGGTCTCATCTTCCCTCAGGCCTGAAGTATTTTGTATTTCAAGGGATGGAGGAGCTCGTTCTCTTTCAACAAAATGAATGGGAACCAACACCTATTGTACCTAGCCATCAACTTATGGTGATCTCTGATCTTCTGAATCGCTCCAAAATCCGTCTTCGATCCCTCGCCGTGTACAGGCCTATTCACTTACTCTCTCTTAACGACATTGTCATGACGTCCCTCACGGATCTTTTCATTACAGTAAACGGTGAAACGTTAAATCCAATTATACGAAGATTGGCGGAACCATCTTTCCTCCCAGGTCTTCGGCGATTGTCTTTGCGCAATCATCTTCCAGTCATCTTCATGTTTAAAGATGATTCCATACTTAGCATGGCTGTATTGCGGGCCCAGCTCGGACTGCGGTCGTTGTCCTTGGTGATACCACCCTCCCAATCCTTGACGAGTCCCTTGCTTCGTGCTCCCTCTGGATGGTCTACGAATTTGTTGCGCATGTACAAGCAGAAAGGATCTGGCTTGGACGTCACATTTTCAATATATGAAAAGGACGTCTTCGCCGATGACGATGCAGTTAATGAGATTATAGACCGTATCACGGGTGGGAGTGAAACGTAACTAGCAGGAGGTCTTATAATTTTACTTTCTCTTAATAATGATGCTGCTCAGTAGGCCGTTGTATGTTCCGCGAACACGTTAAGCACCCAGGGCCGACATGAAATTGTTCGGATGAGGTCTGGACAAAACCGCCAGGATCAACCCGTAGGATCATCCTTATATATATTTTACGAGCTGTGAGATAGGATTAATCAATAGCATTGCTAAGCGGAGATGGGACACCTAGCTTGCAATAGGAGATTGGTGTGGTCAGGGGGAAGATTCAAGTGTTTTCGGCACACTAGTCTTCTTTCGGGTGAGCGTAGTTTCCGTTGACATTCTCAGCCGCGTGATTCGTCCATTCACACACTCATCCTTAGCCGATGTCGAGGATACGCGTAACGTTTTCACTGAGTATGAATAACGTCAAACGAGGTACGTGTTATGACTACCAGGGAAATGCCTTTTCCTCTGACTTGCAATACTGTACGATTTCGACCGTTAATTCACATAACGCGTAACGGGACTCCGTGAAGTGAAGCTATCGGTAATTCGTAACGTGTAACAGGGCCTTGTGAAGCTGTCATATCTTGATGACCAATTAGCCCAATTTCCTTGCGAAAATCTGAAAATTTGCCCCCTTCATATGTTCTTCTGATACAGAATGTATATACAAGTAATACAATGAAAGATCTACTTCTCCCATACCTTTAAAGCCTCAAGCCACTTTGAGGGCTTCCGTATTCTACCAAACTTGCTGACCGATGGCTCAGTGGAGATACATGCATCACTCTCAGGCTCCGGAAAGCATAGGAATTTTCCATTGCAAGCGATTCTGATCGTCAGGACTACAATCTAATCTAAATCCTGATACGAATTCGCCGAGGTGGTGGAATTGCAAATGAAGCTAAATTCATAAACCATAACGCGTAACCTGACCCTGTGAAGCTATGGTCCCATGGCCATAAACCATAACGCGTAACACCCTGTGAAGCTACGGTCGAAATCGTACAGTACTTAACATCTCTCATCGGCTCAACATCGGCTGGCCATTGAAATTCTCCTCTTCATCATGTATGTGCCGATGATCCATAGAAATAGCCTTCTAATGAATTTAATCGCAAAGATATATAAGCAGAGGAACACGACGAAGGTGGTGCATTGAACAACAGAGTCGATGAAATTCAATCTGAAATAATTTGAAATTCAGTTTATACGCGTCGTGATCACGTGGGATTCGGTTTGGCAGGAATTTGAAAATTGCATTCTGCTCTTCCCTCCCACCGTTTCTAGTCCCGCTTGGAGACCTCCGTTGGCATCACCCACAGCAACATCCATACGCCCTTGTCCGGATATTTGAGTCTTAATGTGGGAATTGCTGAAGACAAGAATGGTGACATGCTGGAGAAAAATGCGATGGAATTTTAGGTATGCTTCCGCTGTCTTTTGCATTTTCTTTTACTGACGGTTTTGCCATTGCTACAGCGCGTCCGTGTCCAACGCTACCGGTAACCGGACAGCCGCAAGCAGTCGCCTCGAGGCTGGTAATACTACGACTTCAAGGTCAAAAGGCTACAAAACTATCATCTCGCTCAGGGAGGAAGAACGTTCGTAGACTCCCCTTTGCCTTGGTCGTCACAAAAGTAGTATTGCTGCTTTTGTTAAAATGGATAAAAGGTGGGGACAGCTTTTAAACTCGTTTCCGTTTCCGTGAGTAATTGTCGGTGCGACCCTGTCAATGTGGCTCATCGTCCGACTAGGTTGGGACCGACCAGGATTTTGCCCTTGTGTATTATACTTGGATGAACACGCACAGGCCCAGGAACCGTCTCAGTTCGCGCTCGAAAGCGTGGGTTGTCAACTCGAGAATCAAAAATTCGGATATGCTGTGCTCGGAGGTGGTCCGTGCGCACGCAGGACGCTCAACAACCATCAATGCTTCGGACCAAGCGGTACTCTTCTCCGATGGGCTGGTCCCAGAGACTCCCTCACGATTACGAGGCTAAAAGGATGCCGTCATGCCGCTCGTGTGGAGCTCTGTTCTCGCAGCTTCAGAGAACGAATGTCGGCCTACTACTCCTCGGCCAAACTGGAACTCGAATCTACATAATGACTGTATGTGTTATCGCTTGTCATCATTCCGTTGTGTCCCACTGATATTCCTGAAATCCCAGGTATGCCAGTGATTGTTTCGGTTGCGTTTCGGACCAGAAGCCAGCTACTCGAATCCATACTGGCAGACTCGGACGTCGTAGGCAATGTCCGAGACTGGTGTCGTCGACCATGATGGACCCTGATGCAGGACTGTATGGCCCCTTCGATTACACACTCTAACCAGAAGGCTGCGCGTGATAACGAACCCTACGATAGAACCACTTTTTAGCGGTTTATAGTTGTATCCCTCGTGCGTACTATGTAGCATTATTATACATGTCTCGCTGATAATGCTATACAGAATAGGATTGCTTCCCTGAGGTTTGTAGTCGGGCGACCTTAAATCATTGAGATCATGTTCTCACATATAGATCAGCTGTGAACTGCGCGTACTATGTCTTCGGTACCGAGCAGAGAAGAGGAAATCAAAGGAGCACTGCTTCTCCGTGCTTTGGGCACCCGTCCAAGGCGATCAATCCAAGACAATGTGCAGTCCTTGTTTTCAGTGTGTAAGAGTATTTCTTCCTGTACTTCGTCATCAGCTGTCAACTCAGTATCAGCCCTCAGTCCTAGATACATTGGTTTTGACCAGATGCACATGTACCGAATAGCACTGCAATAGCCTTATCGTAATTGGCTCCTGCGCCTATTCAAAAAAGAAATTTGCGATCATCTTCCATCAGATTTGCACAGTGCATTGCGACGATGTATGACATCCGCCCGTGGTGCGAGTCCAACGAACATTGGCTAGGGCGACCGCCCAATGGGATGTCGCAAATATGTTTCTCATTGGCAACGACCTTCGCTCCAATGCTGTATGAGCTGCGGACGGTAAGGCTATAAATCCAAGAAACCTTCTTCGTCAGTCTCATTCTAACTCCATTCTCCAGATCTCTGAATATGTTCTATCTTACTTCTATCATCTCCGTTGCTCTCCTGGTCGTCAACAATGTCGTCGGGCATCCTGGTGAAGCTCCTTCGACTGAAGGTGAACTTGCTCGTCGTGCCCAACTGGAGACAGCTACTCGCCGTTCCCTTGCGGATTGCCAGAGCCACCTTGCTCGACGTGGATACACAGACAGGTCTATTGCTCGTCGCACCGTACTTGCTGAGGAGCTCCGACTAAAGCGAGGGCTTGCCACTCGTTAGTATTCTTCTCATTGCGTCGCCTCAGACATGTGCTAATTCAATCTCTTGTTCAGGTTCTCCTTATAAACGGGCTCTTACGGTGGCCGAGGTCGTGAACACGACCCACCTGTCGAATGTGACGGGACTCACCTCCGACTCCGACCCCTTCACCTCAAACACGTCTTGTGTACTCACTCCCGAGCTTGAACAGGGCCCGTATTATGTTCAGGGCGAATACATCCGCTCCGACATGAGCGAAAATCAGACCGGAGTGCCCGCATACGTGGATATCGAGCTAATCGATGTCTCGACTTGCGAGCCCTTAACCGGCGTCTATCTCGATGTTTGGCATTGTAACGCGACTGGTGTCTATGCTGGAATCGTCGCAGAAGGCAATGGTGATGACACCGATGAAAGTAACTGGGTGAGTCGGCAAAGCGGTTTAATTTCTCATCTCTGCTGACATTTACTTCGTAGAACACGACTTTCCTACGTGGTATCCAGCAAATGAACGACGAAGGGTACGCTCAGTT